>PVHX01004046.1:44730-132367 GCA_004024805.1 Geosciurus inauris
TGGTTTAAAAAAAAAAAAAAAAAAAAAAGCCACCACCACGAGTGGATCACAAATACAGCAGGCGAAATACACGGCGAGCTCCCACTGGGTAGGGGCTTCCTCCCCACTGACCAGTCCATGACAGGAGTCTGTTATTTACAGTTTTCACAAATCTTGCGCACTGCACAATCAGCAACAAGATCCCCCTCCCCAGCACAACAATGTGGTCCACTCCAGCGTCCCCAACCCAAGCAGGGAGAGGACAAGTCAAAAGAATGGGGAGGAAGAGACAGAGATTCATGAGGGTGTCTGTGGGGAACTGGAGCCACAAGCCTCCAAATAAATCTATTTGTAGCATCTGCCAGCATTGTTAAGGGGGAGGAGGAGAAGAGAATCCATCCGAGTCTGTGAGACACATCAATCCATGCCCAGGAGTCCGGGCCATGGCGGGCACGTGCCCTCTCAGCCCGCTGCAGCACAGCCCGGAGCGCTGCTGCTCACGGCTCCTCCTCCGCCATCCTTGGGGGCCTCGCCTGGGGCCTCCCTGTCAGAGCCGAGATGGTTTCTCCCAGAGTTGGACAGCCCTGTTAGAGTCCTTGTTTAGTAGATGACCTCATAAACTGTGGCCTTCTTGTCACCAGAGCCTGTTACAATATATTTGTCATCCGCTGAAATGTCACAACTCAAGACAGACGAGGATTCTTTAGACTGGAGGAGGGAGACAAGGAGAAGCAGGAAGGCGTGGGGTGTGGGGAGAAAAAAAGACAGGAATTCATTTGGAGTCCTTCATACTATTTCAATGCTATCTGCCTGCAATCGCCCTGCTGCACCGTCTGCAGCTCTGGTCCTGAGCACAGCAGAGGATGGGTCTGGAGGCGTGTGCAGCTAGGGGACCTCCCACCCACCTCTCCATAAGGAAAAGCTCATTAACAGCTCCCACAGGACTTTCAGAATATGTTATAAGGATGGAAGCCGGACATCTTGCATGAGTGCCTCCTCCGAGTTCACAGACGGGAACCTCCCTCTGAGAATTTCTGAGCTGAAGCAGATGTCAGCCTGGTAGACCCGCAGCCCTATAGGCCAGGAAGGAGGACTGATACCCAAACTCTGAAGCACTCAGTTTAACTAGAGACTCTGAAAGGGACATGTGTGACACATGGGACACCAGACATTACAGCCTGAGGTCAGGAAGTGGCTTGGTGAAGAAGCTCCTGGCTCTCTAGCTCTGAAAGGAGCCCCTTGCTTAGAGGCCCCTTGAGGGGTCAGAAGGCTTTAGCAACAGAGTATGTGTTCCCTGTGGTCCCCAAACCTTTTCCTCTGCAGAACCCAATGTGGATCCCCATCAGTTAGGGGAAGGGAAGGAGCCAGGCAGGTCTGCTCCTAGCTCCAGGCTCTTCCTGTTCTGCCTCCCACCATTCTCGCCTCCTGCACAGTGGCCAAGTCCTGACTCAGGACTTGGAGATGGGCATACCTGGAAGATGCTGGCTCCATAAGGTGTCCTCCAGGCATTGAGAAGGTTATCTTTCCCAGTGCTCACAAACCACTTGCCTATAGGGGAGATCCAAAGGAATTGTTAGGGTATGGCTTGCTGCCCTCTAAAGCAAGAGCTGCCCCAGACATGGCTGGCTACCACGGAAAGGCTCTAAGGCCTGCTAAACAGGGCTTAGTGTGACTCTCCATTCAGGAAAGGGATTTTGCCAGTGAGACACACAGAAACCCAAAAACCACCTCTCTCTGCCACCTGCGGGAATTGGAGGCTGGGACAGACAGGAAAAGGTAGGATTTGAGGGTAACTGTAGTTAGTATACTTCTCCAAAAGATCCCCATTGAAACGACTAAGGTCAACTGGCCCTTCTAAGTCTACTACTGGAAGGTGGCAGAAAGTATTGGAAGTACCAAAGCCCCAACAACCTGGAGACCCATCTGAAGATATAAGTCAGGGGCAACCTTCCTCTGGATGGGCACTCGACCATGGATCCACACGCACCAACACACAAATGCTCCCCAAAAGCTATGTGGTGGGCACCATGCTCTTTCTTGTCACAGAGAAACTCATTGGGGTTTAGGGCAGGTATGACCCTGGTCACACGGCTTGTCAGTGGAGGAGCAGGCTGTAAGATGGTAAAGCCTGTGGCCGCAACCACTGGGAGAGCTACCTGAACTGCTTCATGTCCTATTCCTTTGCCCCAGGCTGCTGAGGACAAGTTCTGGCCCAGTACCCTGAGAGCTCAGTACCTCTAAGGGACAAGGATCCCCAAAGGGTGTTGAAGGGACATCAGCCTAGGGCTGAGCTCTTTCTGTAAGTTCTGGACTGCTCAGCCACACATGGTTGGGCCAGGATGCCAGCACTCCCTCAAGCCCTGTCAGGCCCGGACCCAGGCTCACCGCAGTAGGCAAACTTGAGGGAGAGCACGCAGCTCTCGTGCAGATGCAGCTGGTACTTGTCGGGCTTGGTGTGGTGCAACACCTCCACGTTGCTGCTCTCCATGCCCACAGCCAGCCACTCCCCAGTGGGGCAGTAACCCAGCGAGAATATCTGCAGGGGCATATACAGGTCAGCATCCTCTCCCTCTCAAGGATGGGGCAGCTTCCCAAGGCCCTGCTCAGGTACCCAGGGCCAGGGGCCCCACTTCCTCACCCCCTGCTATTTGCAAACCAAACCAAATGACCTCCTGCCCACTGACCCAAGGGTATGGGATGTCATTTCCACCCCCACTCTACAGATCAGAAAGCCAGGTTTAGAGAGGCTTGCTGACTCTAGAGGAGGGAGTGGAACCCGGGTTCAAACTCAAAGGAGCACAGACACTTCCAAGAGCACCCTCTGCTCATGAGACTCTGGTTCCTCCCTAAGAAAATCTTGAGTAAATAACACACTAAGGTACTAAATACTTAAGGTCAAAATATTAAAATGAGTAATAAAATAACAAGAAATAGCAATGCCTGGCACTTACTGATGCTGTCTATGAGGCAGGTTTGTGGCCCTGGCTTTAAGGTATCACACCAGGCCTTGTGGGGAGCTACTATTATTTCTATCCCATGAAGCACTCTGAGGTCAGAGTGCTTAATAGGAGTGGAGCTGGGAGCCAAATCCCCAACTGGGTCAAATGTGTCCAGGTCCAAGGTCTTGTCCACTCTGTTTCCATTGCTGTTTCCTCCAGGAAGCCTTCCCAATGGCTCAGGGTGGTCCCAAGTCCCTTGATAATGATGACCCTGTGAGGGATCTTTGTCCCCTGAGCCGGGCACTGGGGCCCTGGAGGGGAAGGGAGCTCTGTGGGAGGAGAGGAGCCTGGCTGCACACCTGGGAGGTGAAGTCATGCTGCTGCAGCTGCCGGCCCTCCCGCAGATCCCAGGAGCGCACGGTGTTGTCCAGGCCCCCAGTCCACAGCTTGGTGCCATCATGGGAGATGTCTATGCAGCTGGCCCCGTCTGTATGGCCCTGGAACTGCCTATGAAGGCCAAGCAGGGAGGAAGGGTGAGCCCCAGGCAATCCCTGACTGGTGGCCATACAGGGAATCAGCCAGTTCTGCCTGTGAGCCAGCAGAGGAAGAAACTGAGGCCCAAAGGGGCTGTACCACATGGCATGACCCCTTGGTAAGCCCAAGGCAGAGCTGGCCAGGGCCTCCATCTCACTCTACTCAGAGGCTTTGTCCAGGGCCAGGTCTCCTGAAAAAAAGAGGCAGCCAAGGGGCCTGGCACAGGATCCTGAGCCTGGTTCCCTCCAGATGGGTCCTTCAATGAGCCCACCCTCCTGGGGAGGTGGTAGGACTGAAGGCTTGAAGGCCAAGAAAGCAGAAAGGCCCTAGAGAATACTGAGATGATTCAGAGAGAGAAAGCAGGCCCTCTGTCTTCGGGACACAGCTCCTGGGCCTGCACTAAGCATGTCTTGGGCTGTCTGGACCCACTGTCCTCACCCTTTGTGGACTACAGGGCTGAGGTCGCAAACGTGCCAAACGACCATGAGGAACACAGGGAGCTAGTGGGTACCGAGAGCTGACTCCAGGCCAGGCACCGCTGTCTGCCATTGCACAGCAGTGTAATGCTACACTCTCCCCAGTTAACACAGGGTGAAGTGACCTGCACAGGTCATCATGGCAAAGCTGAGCAGTACTGCTCCCAAGGCCCCACATCACACCAAGCGAGGCTGTTCCTCTACTCTGGCCTCTTCTTCCATTCTCTTTGCTGTTTCCCTCCCAAATCTGCTCCAGCTTCACCACCTTCCCACAGCCTCCTCCAACCTCCCAGACCGAAGGAACCCTGCCTTCCTTGGCCCTCGCACAGGCAGGCCAGCCTGTCTCTTTGCCAGGGCACTCTCATTCAAACTGCTCTGGCTACCCTAGCTCTGCAGACAGGGCAAGGCCACAGCAAGACGCGCCAGGCTGGGTGGGTGCAAAACCCGCAGGATGAGGCAGACGCTCCCTTCTGTGGCCTCACCTGACTAGGGTCTGGTTGTGCAGGTCCCAGACGGCAATGTTCCCATCGCTGCAGCAAGAAAAGCAGACTTTTGCGTCAGGGCTAATGGCCAGGGCATAACAAGCGGGAGCAGAGGACGTCAGCTCGGCCTTGATGCGGGGTGTGGGTGAGGCCAGATCCCAGATGGTGAGTGTGCTGGCCTCACCACCCACGATGAGCGTGCGCCCATCGGGGAGGAGCTTGCAGGAGCGGATGTAGTTGTCCCTGTTCTAGAGGGAGAAGGGGCAGGGTTAAGCACTGACCACACTTCCTTTCCTAGGCATCCTGCAAGTCACATCTAGTGACACCTCGTACCCAAGCTCCCAGCTTCCCCTGAACATGGCAGCTGCCAGGCTGCCCCTAGATTCTCAAATTTACATTCTATTATTCCTTCCCACTTGTCTTCAAAAACTCCTTGAGGTCAAGATCATCCCCACTTGCAAATGGAAAACAAAGGTCCAAAGCTGCTCAGCCAATCCAGGGCTGAGCCAGGCCAGGTCGGGGGCTCTCCCCTCTGGTCCAGGCTGCTCTGCTCTCCTACTCCAACTGGAGGTGTCTGCAGCCCAAGAGTGCTCACCAGGCAGTCCAGCTGGGAGATGGGGCTCTTACTGCCCGGCTGGCTGATATCCCAGATCTTCACGCAGCCCTTGCCACCTGTGTAGACGTGCCGTGTGGGGTTGCTGATGGTCACAGCACATACCACCTCCCCATGGCTGAGGGTGTTGATCTGGCGGGCATGCCTTGGGATACCAGGGCCTGCCAGGGCATCATGGGGGAAGGGCACGGGCTGCATCTGCCCATCAGCGCTCACATGGAAAGAGTAGGCTCTGAAAAAGCAAGAAATATCACTCCAGCCATCCATCTCTGTCTCCTGCAGTTCCCACAGGTCCTGTCCAGGCCAGTGTGAACCACCTCTGACTGGCTGTCCCACCCAGTCTCCTGAAATCTTTAAATCCAGGAACCCCATGTTATTGGAATGGCTCTACCAGGGTGGGTCTGCTTCATTTTCCAATCTTGAACTTTATTCCCCACTTACATTCTCATTCCAAATTGGATCACAAGCCCCACAGGCACCTTCGGATGCCCTTTCCCAACATTTATAAAGTCCCCTGACATTCCAGTCCTAGAGGGACCCAGCTAAAAATGCCACCTCTTCTTTTAGGAGTCAGTGGTGGCAGGGAGGGGAATCTGTCTGCCCTTCTAAAACCAAACTCCAGGGATACATCAGAGCCACAGGGAGTTAGCCTGGTTGGTCTGCTGTTCTAGGTTTCTGAGGGAGCCCTTTCAATGGGCTTTAAGATTCTCCTGGTTGATGTGGGCTCTGGGTAAGCATAGGGCAGTATCTCTAATGTCTACTCAACCTTTTAATTTCCCAACAACCCGTGGAGGTGAAGGGCAAAGGAGAAATGTGCCCTGTAGTGGGTGGAAGACACTGGAGACAAGAAGGGTAAGTCTAGCAAAGCTGGTGGCCCTTCTAGCAGGTAGAACCCAAAGGAGCCCCTCTTCCCTCCCAGAGCCCAGTGACTGTGTAGTCAGCACCTGTTGGTTCCCCACTGGAGGAAGCCTCTGGGGCTGGTCACACTTGGTAGTTTCCCAGGGTCATGGGCCTAAATGCCTCTAGAGGGACAGAAACCTTCCCAAGGGAAGGCAAAGCCCAGCAAGCTGGTGCTCCGGGGATGGGAGGATGGGGTTGTGTACCCTCCCCTGCCAGCCTCCAGAAGCATGCAAGAAACACAGCCATAGCTTACGGTTTCCCTCCAGGAATGGAGGCAAGGCTCGAGGGCAGGCCTGTGGCCCGCATGGGAGGATGAGGGTCAAAACCAACCTGCAAGAAAAGGCAAGGCAGCCCTTAGTGATGCCACCATACAGCCCACTCCCTGCTGTCCCCCACCACCCACTGGGCCCTGCCCACTCAGCTCCACCTCTCCAGAACCAGGGCACCAGCAGAGCAGAGCAGAGCAGAGCCCACTTTTTCAGAGGAAGCAGGCTGGGGAGGCCAAGTGCCTTGCCTAGGACAGTGCAGTCCAGACCCCCGACTCTGAACCAGTTCCACAAAGCACAGGCAACTGGACCTGCCCCTCCTTCCCCTGTTGCCCCAGTGAGCCTATCACTAGAGTGGAAAGGGAACTACCCTAGGTATAGGAAGTGAGGACAGAAACTGTCCTGAAAGGGGCCCTCTCTTCACCAACCCACATCCTAACTGTCCCTCCATCATGACAGCTCTAACAACCAGCCCCACCTCCCAAACCCTGTTAGGTGGATATCACTTCCCACTCCTTCCTGAGCCCAGGAAGCAGGTTATCAGCTCCATGATCCAGAGTAGAAAGGAGCAGTGCCTGCAGGGAGGCTGCTCTGTGGGAGGTCACATGACAGGCCAAGGGGATGGAACCAAACCCAGGCCAACCCCACAGTGTACCCTCACAGCTCTTTCCCATACATGCTCTCCTCAGGGCAGCTGTCTCATTTCCAGACCCCTGTTTCCCTTTAGCATGCAGGGAACACCACTGCACCTCCACCAACTCCCTACTCCCTGCCCAGTCCCCAAAAAAGGAGCCAAAAGGTCTACGTACAGCTCCAAAGCTCACCATTGGCGATCGGCCATAGGCAGCAGCTGCAGCGGCGGCCGCCGCACTCATCTGGGGTGGGATGTTGTGGAGGCCAGCGTAGGCGCTCGGGCTGGTGAGGGAGCCGTTCATCTCGTGGTGGCTCATCATGGCAAAGGGTGCTGCATAGGAGCTGGTGATGGAGATGGGCGTGCGCAGGGCTGAGGCTACAAGAAGGTGGGTATCAGTGGGGAGGTAGGTGTCAAGGGGAGTGGGCCCACCCTTCTGCCCAAGTGCACTGCGGCCACCACCTTGTCCAGCGGCAATTCTTCCTGCATACTAAAGCTGCCTGCTCTCGGGGGTCCTCCTCCACCCACATGGGATCCTTGTCTTCAGAGCCCAAGCAAGCTATAGCTGGGAGACTCATCTACCTCTTTCTATATACTAGGGCATGGATGCCCAGAGCAGCCTCGTTCAGAACCTTACAAAACTAACAACAGGCGCAGAAACAGGTCTGGGGTGCCCTGACCTACTTGATGCTCCTTCCACACATGTGGCCTAGCAGTGGCCCAGTAATCCCTGACATCAGTCTTGAAGGAGCACTCATGTCCTCCTCAAACCTGACTGTGAAGCCAAAGGCAGGTCCCCAGGAGTGTCTCCAGCTTGGACACCCTTCGTGCTCTGGCCCATCCATGTGGCTCCAACCCTGGCGCGAGGCCAACCCTCCCCTTTCCACCAGATCAACCCAGCCCCAAGGTGCCTACCCATTATACCTATCGGGTCCATGCCTGGAGGTTTGCCTGGCATTGAGCGGAGCCCTGGGGTTGTGCTGGTGCCTGGAGTTGGGGCATCATTCCTTGGAGTTGGTGTATTGGACTTGAGACCAGGGGTTGAGGATTTGTCATTCTGAGGGAGGAAGAGGCAGAGACCAAGGGAAGTCCTGAGGACTCCTCTCTCTTGAGAGCTGGGCACAGCACCTAGCACCATCCCCACGAGAACTCAACCCCAACTTCAGTTCTGGACCTTCTGCTGAACACAAGTCTGTTTGGCAAGGACGTGGTGATGGTTCCATTTTACAGACACTGCAAACAAGGCTCGGAAAGGTTCCCTGACTAGTCCAGGACAAGCCGGCAGGTGGTAGGGTCAGGCATGAACCTGGGCAACTCCATAACCAGGTCGTTTCCACTCCCCCTCCCCCCCGACCCCAATCAACACCACTCCCACTATAGCCTCTATGCACCCCTACTTCCCACCCCTTTCTGCCACCACCTCCTTGGAGATGCCGGGCAGACCCCACATACATGACCAAGGTCTTTGGTCTTGGAAGAAGGTGTACTGCTGGAGGAGGCCACCGAGGCAGGGCTGGTGGGGGCATCTTTTTTCAGGCCCCGGGCCTTGTCGAGTCCGTTTTCAGGAGGAGAGTGTGCTGGGCTGACCCGGGGTGTTGCTGGGTCCTAAAAACACAAGTTACACAGAAATGCTCTGAAAGCCACAACTAGGCTAAAGTCTTCCCTGCCCTAAGAATGGGATCAGAAAGGACATGGGTGATGGGAAGAGTTTGGTCAAAAACCTGGGGACCCCAAGGAGCAGCAACTAGCTCTTAATTTAGTCTGACCCTTCTGTCTCACAAGTGAGCAGACTGAGGCCTAGGATAGGGTGGAGGGAGGGAGCTAAGATCAAACACAAATTCAAGACTCAAATGGGTGAGGCTGGGCTTGGCCTTGCGTAGCTTCTTTCAGCAGCTGCTATTCTGCTGAGGACTCAACTCTTCCTCAAGATGAGGATGGAGCAGTGCCGACCTAAAAGGTTCTTTCAGGGTCTCTCTGGAAACCCATCACAGGAATTTCTCAGTGTCTACAAACGCCCAGACACCGTGTAGGAATGTCCTGCCCTGCTCTTCCTGACCCACCCAATGCACCAAGACCAGAGGCCTCACTGCCCTGCCCAGGCAACAGAACAGATCCCACTCTAAGAAACAATCCTAAAGCACCCAGGCCAAAAGCCTCCCTACAATGTGGGCCTGCCCTTACCTCGTTGGAAACATCCACCACCAGATCGTCACTCTTGTCCCCATCACTGTCCTGCAACCAAGAGAAGCCAGCAGACCAGTAAGAGGCCACATCTTCCCCTCTCCAACCAAGCCTGAACCACACCCTGCTCTCCACCCTGCCAAATGCCAAAGTTCTCACTGAATCAGCTGTGCCCTGTGCCCCGTGCCAGCAGCGCCCCAGGTCAAAGTCAGCCTTCCTCCTGGGCTATTTCCAGCCCAGACTCCTGGGCTCTGGGGCCTCTTTGCTGCTGTGCCCAATGGGCCGATTCCTGCCCCCTGACCATACTTCTCAGTCCCTCCCCACAGCCTGCCCTTTCGCTCGTGTCTCGGAAGCCAGAACCTCATTCCCAGCTGGTTTTACAGCCGCCATATTCATGAAGCTGTGAGTGACTCTCATCTCGGTGCCCTCACCACTCTGGATGGGCCATTCGCCTCATCTCACAGAAGCACAGCTGAGCTCCGAGTGTGCAACACATCCAAAGCCACAGAGCGGCCAAGCACTGAGCGGGGTTGGTGCAAGTCCCCCAAGGCCCAGCACTGCACTGTCCCCATGCCCACCCCAGCTCAGTCCTGTTCAGCCTGGCAATGGAAGACACAATGGCCACATTCCCACCAGGGGTCTCACGTGCCAGGGGACATGGTATAAAGCCCTTAAAAGCCATGGCTGAGAGGCTGAATGCCTGTGAGGATTGTAGGGCCAACATGTGGGGACAGTCTCTTGTAGGAGGCTGGGATTCTATGAGTACCATAATGGCAGCATGGGACTGTTGGCCCACTGATGGAAGAGCCTACCACTCTCCCCAGACCCCATGAAGACCAGGATGCAGCCCTGTCCATGCCCTTCAGTGACTCGCGTGCTCACAGGGTGTATGACTCTCCCCCCTAGGCCTCCTGTCCCACCTGTAACTCTCTGACTCACTATCTAACCTCCAGAGGGCTCAGGCCACAGCTCAGTCACAGCCTGGGACCTGTCCTGCCCAACAAAGCCCAGTGGTACCCAGTGCTCTCAGACGTACGTATCGGCTCAAGCTGTCCTTCTCCTCTGCCTTCCGCTTCTTGGCTTCCATGCTGTAGTCTGCAGAGCCCCGGTGCTTCTCACTGGCCCTGAGGCTTTCTGAGGGTGACACTGAATTATTCTAGAAGCAAGAAGAAGATTCAGGGTCAAAGCCTTGTGCTGAGCCTAACCTCTCACATAGCTTCCAACACAGATAAACACAGGCTACACAGGAGGCCAGAGGAGGGAAAAGAACCTCCACCTTGTGTCTATGTAACTGCTCACTCAGAGCCTCGACAGGGAACTAAGCCCTTCCCTAAGCCCCAGCTTTAGTCCCTTATAATAATGGCCCATCCTTATTTTTTTTTGTTTTGTTTTCACAGTACCCAAGATCCAATCCCAGGGCCTCCTGCATGCCATGCCAGGTGCGTGCTCTACCTCTGAGCCACACCCTCAGCACATTTATTTTGAGACAGGGTCTTCTCACGTTGCCTAGGCTGGCCTCAACCTTTGATCTTCCTGCCTCCACCTCCAGAGTAGCTGGATAACAGATGTGCACCACCAGGCCCAGCTCCCCATTTACTTTTGTAACAAGGCACTCCTATTAAATAGCTAGCCTTACAATATTGAGTTCTCTGCATTCTAGCCTGAGAGGCCCCTCCCTATGAGAGTCACCTGTGTGGCTTACCACCCCTCTCATGTCTGCCACACTTATTTGCCCCAAGGAGGGATGAGGGAGATCTGCACTGCATCTCGAAAGATGGATCTGAGCCAACAGACAGGAATGTGACCATACTTCATCATCATCCCCCAGGAATGGGGATGATAGGTAGGAAAGAGTGTCAGGCTACCAACAGTGTCCTAATTGTGGACAAGCAACTGTGACCATCCTACTCCTCTCCACAGCTGGGTTGTCAGCAACTTAGAGAGACATCAGGGCCACAGAAAAATAAAAACCCCAATGTCATGAAGCATCTCCCTCTCTAAGACAGGAAACACAAGGGCAGGGACAAGTGTCCCCTTGTCAGAAAGCAGGCACCCTCAAGGTTGCCAGGCTGGAAATAGCTGGAGATGTCTCAACTATAGAAAGAGAAAGCATGGGGATCCTCGGGGATTGAAGACCTGGGAATAGGGCGGATGGGCAGGAGAAGCACTGGCAGGCAGACCTGGAAATGGAGCTTCTCTGGAACAGACAGGCCAGGAACAAGTTCTGTCCATGGCTGTTAGCAGGCAGTGGGGAGCTACTGGCAAGGGCACCTGACAGCAAACTTTTGAGGATCAATGCCCCTCCAGGATGCTGCAGCGGCTCTCTCCTCTCCAAGAGCACAACTATACTGTTACTCCTCTCCCTGACCCAGCTAACATTTTCTAAGCACCTGCCTTGGTCAGGCCTGGCACTGGATGGCAGGGAGAGGCAGAATGAGCATGACCAGTTCTTGCCCTCCACGAGTTCAAGCCTAGCCAAAGGGAAGAGAAAGGCCAGCTGACCCATAGCTCCAGGCAGTGAGAGATGCATGACGGGGTCATGGCGGTACAGAGAGACATCTGTTCAGAAGAGAAGGGGCATCGAGGGTAAGCGGGATAAGCCTCACTTCTCATCTTCTCATTGTACCAGAGGCCAGTGCTGGTCCAAGGGCAAAGGTTGCTGAGAGGGGATGGGCTGGTGTTTGGGGGACGGTGCGGGAGTCAGCCGCAGAACTTAATTTCCTTTCCTAAGCCGGTTTCTGGGTAGCCCTTCCCTGCCAAGTTTCTGCCTGAAGCAAATTAAAATGGCAGAGTTATCAAGCCTTGAAGAAAAAATGGAGGTTATAATGGAACTGCAGCTCAACCTTCCCACAGCCGGGCGAGAGCGGCGGCGATGCGCGCACAGCCGCAATTCAATTAGCTGCTGCAAGCGCCGGCAGAAAAATCACCGTCATTTCATTTCATTTCCTCCGACGGTGGCGGCCACCCCGTGCTAAGCAGAAATGCTTCCAGCCCCTCGGGCTGGCTGCCCCTCACGGGCGGGAGGGCGGGTGGAGAGGGGGGGGGCGTGCGGCTGCTCGCGTTTCTCCTTGCGACCTGGTGCGCGGCTGGGGAGAACAGCGAGCTCTTTCTTCTCATGCAGTCAGGCTGAAAACCCTCACCGCTACCGGAGAGTCATGTCAGGCATTTAGCGGCATCGATCCAGCCCGCCTCTGGCTGGCAGGCAGCCAAAAAACTAAGTATTTTTTATTGCTTCGGCTAGGCAAGGAAATATGAATGAAGCTACCTCTAATTGGACTCCAGACTAACCCCTCTGGGACAGTTTCCAGCCCGTCCACCCGTCCCCCTCCCGCTCTGACACAGCCCTGTCCTTCCTGCCGTAGGGCTCATCTGTTGACAACCCAGCTTCCAAAGGCTCATTACTTCAGTCTACACCCTCCAACACTATCGCCACATGCACACAGCCCCAGTGCCACGACTCTGAGCTGCCAGGTCTGGCCTTTCCACCCACCTCAGCCCTGGGATGGCATCTGATGCATTCCCATTCCATTTTCCCACAGCCTAGGTCCCCGTGTCCCCTCTGCTCTGAGAGTCTGGCCTGCGCGGATGTCGGCAAAGCTGTGGAGTGAAGAGCTTGGGCTGAGAGGTGCCTATGGGCTTCTTCTAGCAGAAGCTTTCATCAACAGGGGCACAAAGCCAAAAGCAAACAGGAATGAGGGTGAGGAGGGAGATGAGGTGAGGACAGGAGGGTGCTGGGCTCAAACACCGCTTCCCTGCAGGAGGTTACTGTTACCCGGGAAATCTAGACCTCTTATAAGGAGTCCTCTCCAGGGAGTTGAGAAGCCAGCTGGAAGGCTGGCTTATTATTCCTGTAGTATGCAAAAGGAAACTGAGGCTCCAAGAGGCCACGAGTGCTACCCTATGTCTCATAAAGCTGGGACCAGAGCCAAGCCTGACGGTGTCCACTGCAGCCTTCCTTCTATCTAGGCAAACAGCCTCTCTAAAAATGCCACTGTTTGAGGATCAACACTAAAGCAATCAAAATGGATTTTCAGCTTCAATTATTCCTTTCTTCTGCACCTAGCCATTCTCCAGCCCAAATGGAGACCTGGATTTCTGAGCACATGGGCACGGAGAGAGAAGACAGCAGCACCCTATCTGGGTGGAGGGAGAGCTGGGAAGGGAAGGTGGGTCTAGACAGAGGGAGGTGCCCAAAGAGGCTGCTGTCTAGATGGTTAGTTAACTGCCTGACCTTCCAAGTCCTACTTAACACGAGGTAATAACCAAAGCCATCCTAACAGATTAGATGGCCCCAGATACAAGGATGGTGATGAGGAATAAAATAGCTCCACTAATCGCTGGAGGATTTTTTTTATCCAGACTCCACTGTGCTTATTCAGAAGGCTTATTCACTTGAAACAGAACCTCGGAGCCTCAGTGTGATCAGAAAGATTTACAACAAATCTCAGAGCTGGCAGACACGCAGGCGGCCTGGCCTTAATGCTTGCTTGCTAGCACTTTCTTAAACCAAGTGAAAGCTCAGAACAGGGAGAAGCCTCAGGCATTTGAAGCAGAGGAGGATTCAGAATCATCCAAAACCTGTAAGGTGGCTAAGAATCTTGGCCAGCAAAGGCTAAACCTAGGTCCTTAGCTCTGGGCTGAGCTCAGTGGTTCCACAAAGCCCCTTGGAAGAAGACCCAGGTTGTCAGCTGACCTGGTTTCACATGAGAGGGAGAGCTCATTTAGCCAAAGCTCTTCATTTGATAAACGATGTACCAAAAGCCTGGAGAGATAGACTTCCGTAACTGAAGGTCACTCAACAGGTGACAGTAACTCCTATTTTATGACAGTAACCATCCCCCGCCACCAGGGGATGAAGGCACTGTCACCAGAACATCAGCACTGAAGCCAGTTCTCCCAGTCCTGGGCATGCATAAATCACAAACCCTCAGCTTCAAACCACACAGCAAGAGAGAACCCCGAGCCCAGTATGGACAACAGGCAAATCTCAGGTGCACCGTTCTTGGACAAACCTCCAGGCCAGAAGCCCAGCAATCCCTCCTCCTCCCAGCACCCAAACACAACCTCGTGGGGTGCAGAGCACTGACACTTACCGCACTGGATTCTCTCTCTTTGGGGAAGGCAGGCCAGGCCAGAACAGTCAGCACCCCCAAGACAAAAGGACAAAAAAGAAAGTAAAAAGGTCAGTTTCCTCAGTCCTGCTGGCTGATAAGCCCATTCCACCGGTCTTACAATGGGAAAAAGGCCTGGCACTCTCTAAGGGTCAGCTGAAGCAGGGCCAGTGGGCGATGTATCTCAGTTTGGAAATTATCCAACCCAATTCCAGTGCCCCTCCTTAGTTCCCAGGGTGGGCCAGGGGAGGCCTTTGGCCCAGCTCTTCCTGGCATGCCATCAGGACATTAGTTTATTCTTTAACAGACTAGGGTTCTTAAAGTCACAAGCCTGGGAAGGATCACACTATGCAAAACACCCGTGGGATCTGGGAATTGAGAACATTATGGTGAAAAGAAAAGAAAGGAATTCGGGAGTGGTTTTTGTCTTGTTTTTTTAATTAACGCTGTCCTCTGTTTCTTTGCCAAGAAGACCCTGGAAGCTGAAGCCTGATTATTTGCCCAGCTAAGCAGTAGCTCCCATTCTCCTGTCTGCTGTGGAGGCCCCTCTTCCTGTGCCAAAAGAACCATATAACTATAGGGACAAAAACTTGGCCTCTGGTTTCCAGGACGTGGCCTGGGCCATGGCAAGATGGTGACACTGCAATTTCCTGGGCCCAGGAGACTCAGAAGGCACTGGCTGTGTGGCTCTGTAAATACCTAAGGGCAGAGCACGCAAGCTGGCAGGTTTTGTGAAGGGTCCGCCATGGAGCCAGGCCCTTGCCATTCCTAATCCAAGAATCCCTTCCGAGCGAGCCCCAACATGTGCAGGCTCCTGGGTCTTCAAGGTCAGGGCCTAGATGCAGGTTAGGAGAAGTTCTGATTCCAGTTTCCCAATCATCTCCCTGCTGGAATATGCTTGCTACCTCCACTTAAAGGTGGTCAACCAACAAATCTTTACTTGCGCACTGACTGTGTACCTTTTCTGAGGCTTCTGCATTGGTGGGATTATATGCTTAGAAAAATGTCTAGAAAGTTGGTCCTTGTCCTCAAGAACATGGATGGATGGACTTGGTAAGGACAAAATATTTTCTAGGGATAGAACATAAAAGGACAGCAACAAAGGGTTGTCTTAGGGCCACATTCTTAAACTCTCATAGGAATCTAAAAAGGTTCTCAGTCTGACCAGGAAGACATTTTAAGGGAACAGGGGCTGGACTAGCCCTTGAAGGATGGAACACTGCTGCAAGCTGAACATTGGAGGGTGGGCTGCTCCAAAGGAATGGACAGATGCTTGCCAGGGCACAAACACTGCCCCGTTCCCCATCCCCGCTCAAGCCGCACCTCGATGATCAAGTTCATGGTGGTTCTTCTCATCCTTCACCGCCAGGTGGGCCTGGCTGCCCAGGGCGCCAAGTGCCAGCAGTCCAGAGCTGCTTCCCGTTACTGGGGGGATCCCAGGAGGCTGGAGGCCTGATGGGTGGGGCGGCAGCTGCACAGGGGGGCCATGCGTGGCGTGGGAGAGGTGCTGCGCCTGGAGTTGCTGCTGCTGCAATGAAGTTAGTGGTGAGCACAGCTGAGCGGGCGGGCAGGGAGCTCAGACTGCCTCTTCCCATCTCCCCTGTGTCACCATCAGGAGGTAGCAGAGGGAGAACACTCCAAAACCTTTACCCCCAGTTCAGACCACATGCTTGTATCACTAAAGGAAGTCTTGTTAATGAACTGTAATTTAGATATAAGATTTATGTCTTCAAGCACCCCACCCAACCCCACACTCCAGCTGCAGGACAGAATTTCTCAGTATTTGTTTCTAAGCCAAAGATAAGTAATGCATGCATTTACAAACCACACAGCCATCAGGGCTCCCTCTCAGTGGAAGGGAATCTGCTTTTAAGCTTACAATTCATGCTTACATGCCTTCAACATCAGCAGCCAGCCATTCCACCCTGGAGCTGTATCCTGGGAAGACTCCCTAATTCTAAAGCACTCCAACCCTGGATTAGAGCCAGGAGAGGGAAGGTCATAGCAGAGAAGCATCATGAGCAAGATGAACTCGGAGCCAGTGGAATGAGAGCTGATGTCCTTGGACATCAGAGCAACAGATGGTCCTAGATTCGAAACCCAGCTCTGGAAACTAACTGTGTGGCCTTGGGTGGGTGACTTCAACTCCCTGAACCTCAAAGTTCCTTATTTTTTAAATGGGAAAAGAACCATCTACTGCAGCAGAGATCACTGTAAGACAATGTATACAGGGCTTGGGCACACAGCCACTACTCACTATGCACTAGGACAGCAGCTAGCAATGGCCGAGTTCTCAATGGCTCCCCACTGCTCCAACAACTTGGTATGCCCAGCAACAGCAGCAATTCTGCCCACTCCCAATCCAGGACTCTGCTTCCCAGGGCCTCAGGGCTCCTTGTTCCCTTCCTCCCCCACAGCCAAATGGACGGACAGAATGCCACATTATCGTTCCTAAACTGTGCCAGGAACCATGCTACAGCATGCCGATATTTCTCAGTGATGGGAATGTTTCTCAGGAGTGGCGAGGCCTGGGGTATGTTGGTCTCCAACCATGCACACACATATCTTTCTCTAAGCAACTAAGCAAAAGAAAAGGGAACCAACACTTACTGAATGACCAGGCACTTTGCAAACACTACCCCAATCATTCCAACTGCCTGGCAAGGAAGGAGCTGTGCCTAGTTTATCGATGGCAATGGATGCTTAGGGGGATGTAGTGAGCAGCCAATAACTGACAGAAGTCTTGCTTCTGAAGTGGGGTTTGGACTCAAATCTGTCAACCATCAACCTCATCCTAAGATGTTGTAAGAAGATCCTTCAAACAAGAGGAGTTGCTGGGGATGGAGGGTGGGGAGTGATAGAGAACAAAGATCTGACAAGCTCCAAGACCTCACTCTAGACAGGGAGCTTACCTGTCAATGTGAAATGGCTTGCTGGAAACTACTAACACAAAACAGGACATGAGGAAGGCCTACATGTGTTGACTGAATGTTAAGGGTCCCTGGGCTGGAAATATAGCTCAGTCGATAGAGTGCTTCCTGTGCATGCACAAGGCCCTGGGTTCAATCCCCAGCAACACCCACACACACAAAAGGGCCCCTATTCTCCCCCAACTAAGCTGCAAGTTGCCAACTTGGCTCCATCCCAAAGTTTAGGCAGCCATAGAGGTCACTACACTCCTGGCCCCAGAGGCCACTGCTTAGGAGTGCTTAGCTTAGCAGTGTACCTCTGGGATGTCTGTTGTTGGGCACTGGTCCTAGGATGATCTGACCCCAGATCTACCTGAGATCTACCACAGCAGACACAGTTAAGGTGGCCCTCAGAGCCAGACTCACAGGGCCCCATGTAGACATCAACCATCCCAGCTAAAGCACTCAGACTGCTCTCAAATGGGAGCTTACCCAGAGCCACACCATCTTTCAGAGAAAACATAATTTTTACATCCTATTCTAAAAATAATACATGCTCATATAAAAAAAAACTAAAAATGAGTACAAACTTAAAATTTTAAAAAAATTATCCTTCAATCACACCCCTAGAAGATTCTGTTACTTGTCTAGATTTTCCTTTATGATAATCTACAAATTTTAAATGTATTTCTCCACAAATGGGCTCTTGTTAACCAGACTGCTAGACAATATGATTTAATTTAAGTGTTCCGAAGACATCAACTTATCCTTTGGATGACTACTTAGTATTCCCTGATGTGGTAGGACCATACAACTTTATCTAGATACCAAGTTAAAATCAGTCTTCAGTGGGGTCTCTATGGTTTTAAACTTGCTGCAGTGAGGCCCTTCAATTCTGCTGGTGATAACTATTTAGTAAAATCCCAGGGAGCAAGGGCGAAGGCATTTCATTCACCCTTGATAATGCAGAGCCATTAACACCCCTTGAGGAAGAAACGAGAAAGAGGAAGGGGAAGATGACTTCAAAGTGGGTTTGCTCACTACAGACACCGCTAACTCCTTCCACACACAGAGTTTGTATATACAGCCAAACTTACTGAAGGTGGGTACCCAGGGAAACAGGTAAATGAATAGTTCCAAACACCCTCTCACCTGACCAGGTTAAGGCCTCCTCTCTTACCCAGCCTTCCAGGCTCAACTGTGCCCAGTTAAATGTCACCTCCTCTGGACCTCCTTTCTACCCGCCACCTCCAAGTGGGAAGAGATCTCTTCCTTCTGAGGGTTCTCAGAGCTCAGACTTGGGAGCCAAACACCTGAGGTGGACTGGCAGCTCTGATCTTTATTAGCGATGAGTTCTAGGACAAATCAGTGGACCTCTCTGGGCCTCAGCTTCCTCATCTGCCAAATGGACATTAAAGTGGAGCACCTCTCTTCAGGCTGGACAAGAATCACACACGCTGCTATATGTTAAAACAAAGAAGGTGTTTAAGTAACCGTTAGCAAACTTGATGAAAGAATCAGACACCACCACTTTGTCATCTTTACATGTGCTTGGCACCTTTTGAGTTCCAGGACAACAGGCCCTTGTCTCATCTATCCCAGCACCTCCAACAGTGCCTGGCACATTTTCTGAGTGAATAAGTAAAATGTTGGAAAAGATATAAATAGAGAGACTGAGAAGCCAGTCAGCAGAGAGCTCTGTCCAAAGGAGACCGACTGCCTTCCAGATCCGTGTCTCTGAGGTCCAGTGAGAGCAGCTAGAACAGTTAGCTGGCACAGAGTGCATCAGCAGGGTGTTGGGCATCCTGCTTCCTCAAATTGTGACCCAGTGAACCACCACCAGAAACCTGGGACAAAAGCTGCTGGGCTTCCAAGATGGAGACAAGGCTGCTTTGCCTTCACGTCTCAGGGAGGAGCATTCCTTTTGCAGGGGAGAAAAAGGAATCGTCAGTGCAAAACTCAATAGCTTCTTATCTTTAAAGACAAGAGAAACCTGCTCTGCAGAGCCAGAAACTGCCTGTGGTCTCCTGGGGGTGGTCTGAAGGCATGGTCAGGACTGGCCCAGCAGTCTGGCACACAGGGACAGAAAAGCCATACTACAAGGCTTCTTGCTCAGGGAGAGAGCAGATGCCATGGCTTGTCAGGCACAGGGTCTGCCAACAGTAAGTGTCTTGGTTACAATACAGAATAAAATAAAGTTTTCTCCCTGATGAGGCAGTGCACAGCTGGTCGTGACCCACTTGACTCAACATCTCTGTTACAGCCTTAGCCCTGCAGGCAGGAAGGCACAGCTATCCTTAGGCTGTAGCTCTGCTCCCTACAACACATCCTCTGGCTTCAGAGCACAATGTGATGTCTGAGTAAGGGGGTTACACTTTTTCAAATGGAAGCCTCTTCACGGTAGAAATGGCATCAGCTCCATAATCTGAGACCACCTGTCTCTAGCTTCTACCATTTCTTCAATCCTGGCACTTCTCCATCCATAACATGAGGGATGTCAAGGACTCTTTCCACCCTCAGCCCCCAAAGAGGAGCCAGGAGCCTGGAACCAAGCTCACTCCCAGTGCTTCTGTCTCCCTCCTTGAATGCTGCATGTCAGAACACAAACATGTCCAAATCCACATCTCTTGGGGCATATGTGGGTCTCTGTCCTCTGCGTCTGCACCAGACACTGTGGCCTGGGCTCAGAAGGTGTGGCATCCACAGGGGAGGTGACAGGAAGACCCTGCTGCAGAGCGTGTGTAACTGGGTGATGCTCCTCCTGCTGTATGCCTTTGCTAACTAGTGCAATGCTTCGCTTCTGAGGTTCACCGTGATGGTTAAATTTGGTGAAGTTGTTTAACCACTTCATTTCCAGAGCCCAACTGGGTAAGGGCTCCCACCAGAGGAAGCAAAGACAAGAGTCCTACATAAACACCTCTGACCCCTAAGGAAGGGAGAACATCCTCAGGCTTCCAATTGTTTTTCTTTCACAAAGCGTGGTGGGTACACAGCACAGTTCCATGTGGAATCCAACTTTCCCATTTAGGAACAGCTTTGCGAGCTCATAACAATCCTTGTTATCCCCACTTCAGAAATGGGCAATGGCTCCTGGGGCTGAGCAAGTCCACCAAGCCAGCAGCAACCAGAGCCAGGACACAAACCAACAGGACCGGGTTCCTCACCACAGCTGCCTGGCTGAAAGAAACTGACAGATTGAAGGCACAGACTCCACCATCCCATTCAATTGTGCAGAATCTCACCAAATGAATCCAGCCCTCAGCAACCTTGCCACAAATGCCAGAACCTTAGGTAGGGCTTCAAAGTACTTGTGTGGTTTGCAACAAGCTACCATCTCCCTTTCCCTCCCCTCTTCACTTAAAAACAAAAGACACACACACACAAAAAAAAAAAACAAAAAAACAAAACCAAGTCAATACTTTACAGTATCTCTTCCACTAATAATTCCCCAGGGAATGCAGGCCAATTCGTATGTGGGAAAGCAGGCAAAAGCTCCTCCCAGGGCAAAGACCGGTCATAAAGCACTAAAAAGTGGGTTCTGGAATGGTTGATAAATCAGCTCACGGGGTCTTGGATCACTGCCCCCCACAAATCGCTGACCAAGCATCACACTTCCTATCTCATGCTGAGGAATCTTGTTCTTCTAAGGATCCCCCAATAATGTAGATTCCAGAAATAGGGCATGTAACAGCAACAGGTCTTGTCAAACCCCAAATGGAAGAGAGACAACCTTAGGCCTGCCTTCCCAGGGGGACACGAGCTCCTGGTGGTCCAGCAGGGCAGTGGGTGGGTTTGGCCAGCAAACCTGGCTCTCTGCATTTGTCCTTCCTTCTCCTCTCCACACACACCACCCTGACCTTGAACCCAGCCTTTCTCAACAGGAAAGAAGATCCCAGAAAGACTCTAATCCTCCTGGTGAACATGCCACTGGCTATATCCATGCCCATGTTAGACATATCTAAATGATTTCTGAGTTGAACTGACTCATGACCTCAGATTCCTTTGACTCCATGCCCAAGAGGGCCATGAACAACTGACTGTAGCAGATGTGCCACATGAAACCTGCCAATCCTCCTCTGTCTTCTCACAAGTGGGGAAACCGAGGCCTGGAGGAATAATATGACCAGCCCAAAGCCCTGCTAACTCCCAGACCAGGCTGCTGGGCAGAGGCTACTTTTCCTTCCAGACTGACAAATCCCACAGTGCCTGCCCTTCTGGCAGTCCTTGGCCCTACATCCCCCTCATGCTTCTCTACGTCACTTTCTAGGGGCAGCTCAGCTGCAGGCTTGCTCTCCTCCCTCCTCCAGGAGAAGATAAAAGACTCCCTGACTAGATTAGCCACCTCCTTCGCTGCAGCGCAGTGAAGCGCGGCTCCCCTCGAGCATGCCTCAGCTGTCCGTAATTCCTGCCTGGTGAGGCTCTGTCAGGCACAGCGATTAGACGGCTGCCTGCTTAATGACAGGGCGACGGCTGCATTCACTCAGAGCCTGAGAAGCAATTACCTTGAAAATGGGGGTCACAGGCCCCACTCGTCTGCTTTAATTGAATTCCAATATCTGCCTCGAGCTGCCTTGACCTAACTTGTAGCTTCCTAAATACTACTTAAAGGAAGTGGAGCTAATCCAAGCAGTGCTTCTTCCCCAATTTTAGTCCTTTCTTCAGATGTAAATATATATGTATGTATTTTTTATAAGAGGATTTTAATTCCCAAAAGAGGCAGAGGAGGAGTGGGAACCCCACTTTCACCACTGTAGGGAGTGAAAGAACTCAGCCTGGAAACCTTAAGATAACGCCTAGGAGGGGAGGAGGAGGAGGAGGAGGAGCTGGTGAAGGAATCTGAGCAGGGAACTCACAGTGAATGCCCCGCCCCACCCTTGCACCCCCACCACTACTGCAGAGCCACTGAGATCATCACTGGCTGGTGAGGAGGACACTAGCCCAACATGCTAGAGCTACACCTGGCAAGTAGGAGAGCCCTGGGTCTCGGGTCCGGCTTGGCTGCCAGAAATCTCTTAACACAAGGGCACTGGGCTAGGTCAGTGGTCCTCAATCACTTTTGTCCACAGACATTAGCAATGTCAAGGGACATTTTTGGTCATCACAAGTGTGTGTGGGGTGTCATTGACACCTAACAGGTGCAGGTCCAGAATGCTGCTGAGCATCCTACAATGCCCAGAACCACAAAGAATTATCTGGTCCTGAATTTTAATAGTGTTGAAGTTGAAGAATCCAGCGCTAGATGATCGCTGAAGACGCTGCAAAACTTTAAAAATATTATGCTTTCCCCTCAGGGGGTGCTGCTTTCCAGCTCCAACCCCTTCCTCACCTTCCTATTTCTGGACTCCACTCTGCTCCTCCCACACAGTCGGTGAGGGTCTATGGGGGTCAAAGGAGCCTAATGCTTACATAGGCACTGATACCAGGAGGACAGGCCCACTGGGCTGCCTACGCCAGCCATCTCAGAGACCACAATGGGTCCCAATGGCAGGATGGAGGATGGTCAGTGTCCACAACCACCACTCTGCCAAGCTGACTCTGATCTCCCAGAAGTCCTGATAGAAGCTGGGAAAGCCCAGAGAGATGAGCAGATCCACTCTCTTCTTTTACAGATGCAGAACTGAGGCCCAGGGAGAGAAGCAGCCTGCCCAAGGTTATGCAGGGAAGCACCTTGACTAAAACACAGGCCTCCGGTTTTCTGCCCCAGACTGAAAAGCCAGGAATTGCCATTTATCCCACCATGCAGAAGAAAATTCCAGGACCTTCACTTCTACCTTGAAATAACGACCTCACATATGAACAAAAAGAGAAATAATGAAAACCAATCACTGTCCCAGAAAATGCTAGGGCCAAAGGGACCTCCTCAGCTCACCAGTCCACTGCTTCCCACACCTGACTATGCTTCTAGAAAGTGGCAGGAGCACAGATTCCCAGCCCCACCCCCAGATCTATGGGAAAACTCTGGGGCAAGTTACCTGGAATCTGTGTTTCCCATAAGATTCCTGGGAAACACTAACTGAGTAGTCTGTGGGTGAGGAAGCGGTGATCCCACTACCCCCTTCATTTTAGGGACAAGTGGCAGACAAGTGGCCCCAAAGTCACTGAAAAAAACTTGTTTCTCAGGTGTTTATTTTATTTTTTTAAATATTTTTTTTAGTTGTTGATGGATCTTTATTTTATTCATTTATTATTTATATGTGGTGCTGAGGATCGAACCCAGTGCCTCATGCATGCTAGGCAAGCACTCTACCACTGAGCTACAGCCCCAGCCCCTCAGGTGTTTATTTTAAATATCCTTAGCCTCACACCAAAGAAACAAGCAGAAGAAAGGTCCTATCAGAATCCATGAAGTGCACAAAAAATGTGAGCCAGGTACAGCCACTAAAGAGGAACACCTGGCTTCCCCTTTCCATGGAGTGCTTAGACTAACGGGCCTCACAGAGCACTCATTTGTTTTGTTTTCCCTATGTCTGGGTGAATGGAACTTCTAGGTCAGGAAGACCTGCCTAGATGCCCCAGATGGAATTCATGAGGGCACAGGATACTCAGCCATGCAGCTCAGCACATGGGATAGCAAGACCCAAACCAGGTTCCATAGCACAGTGCACATCAATAGTACAGCAGAGACAGTTCTGACCCCAGGTGGCCAAAGAAGGGCAGACCTCTGCAGGAGGAGGCAGAAGGCCCCGGGAGAGGCAAGAGTTCATGGCCAGGTACTGGTCAGTCAACCTGGCCTCAGAAGTGATCCCAGGCCACTGCCCTCCTCAATGACAGGGCTACCAGAAGTTGGGGGACAAGGAGGCTGGTGAGTTCAGAAGTGGACTTGAGACGTGTCTGGAATTCCTTTAGTTTGGGCCTAGAGGGAATTGAGAGTCACTAGGAAGACAGTCCCAAATGGATCCCACCGGGATGCTTGGGGAAGCCGGAGCCCTGGGGCCGCCATTCTTTGAGGCCAGCTAAGGTCAGGTCCATCTCTGGTTATGATAAATGAGAGGAATAAAAGGGCTATACACACGGTGAGAGGCAGATTGGGGAGTCCACGTACCCCGATGATGGCGTTCAGCTCTGTCATGGTGACCTGCTTGGCACGCTCCACTGCCTGAGCCACTTGCTGCTGGTGCTGAAGGGAACATAGGTAGTTAGACTTGGCTGTCCTGCCCAGCAAGGAGAAGGATGGTGGGCAGAAGAGCATCAGAGGAGCCTCCTGGTACACAGCCCCCCTGAGACAACAGGAGACACACTAAACAGGCCCAGGACACAGAGGAAGGGGGTGATGGGCAACTTTACTTTCTTCTTTAAAACCTTTCAAATGAGCACGTATTAACTTCTGAGCACGTGTTAACTTCCTTTTAATTGTTCCACATCTTAAAATAGTGATGAGTGCCAAAAGATGACAGTAAGCCATGTCCCTCGACCACATATATTAAAAATAAATAAATAAAAACAAAAGCCTTTGTTTAATGCAATCTGAATATAAACTGGACATTATGTGATATTACTGAATAATTATTAATTTTCTAAGTACAGTACCTACATGGTAATCATACAGAAGGAGGTCCCCATTTTTAGGACACAGCTATAGTAGTTAGTGGAGAAATGTTGGGATGTATACAATTTACATTCAAAGGATTCAGCAGAAAAGTTTATGTACCTTTATGTATTTAAGACAGAAAGTCTGCCCAGCTAGAGAAAGTAGTGAAATGAACCTTAATGAAAACCATGGACTTCTGAGCGGTAATAATGTGTTTGGTGTACATTCATGAATTCTAATAAATTCTGGTGTTGGAGACGCTATGGGAAATCTGTACTTTCCACTCAACTAAAACTGCTTTAAAGAAAAATAAAGTCTATTGTTTAAAAAAAAAAAAAAAAAACTGTTTCATTCATTCCCTTTGGCCTTAAGGTAGTACCAGCTGCACATGCAGCCAGCCCCTGTACTGGGCTGCAAGCTCCCCTTCTTGGCTACCACTTTGCCTCAGAAACTCATGTGCAAGAGGGAGCTGACATGGTCCAGGCACCGAGGGGGCACTGCAGGATAGGGCCTACCCTTGTTGGACAGAAAGGGGCACACCAAGGTCAGCCTGGCACCAAGGAGGTTCCTTGAAGATGTTTCCCTCAAGTAAGCCCTGTAACCTGGCTGCTGTCTCCAGGGGATTCCCTTGGAAGGTGTGCTTAGAAGGTGATATGACCTTCTGGGCATGCCTCTAGTGAGGGCACTCTGTACCTGGGGGCTGAGGTCCCCCTTGAGTGCTGGTCCCCACATGGAGTCTGGCGCCTGGCACTGACTGGCCACCCTTGCTTGCTCCTACACGTAAGGATGGAGCACAAGAAAGCAGAGGCTCAAGATGATCTCGGAATGGGACAGAGAACCTGCTGTCCATTACTGCTGCAGTTGCAGGTCACGACCTACCTCCTGGGCTTCAGGCAGTGAAAGAAGGAGCAAAGAGTCCCTCTGATATGGCCCCCTCCCCTGGATCAGCTGAAGAAGGCTCCATAAATTCCCTGGGTGTCAGCTGGGTTCACAAAATTGAACTGGGCAGGGGCTTGGACTACAATGAGACCCAGCCAGCCACTGAGCTGACTTGGAAGAGAACATGAGGAAATAACAAAAGAAGGCCTCACCTCTTGTGACAGGAAGGGCATGATCTGGGCTAAAATTGTGTTCAGTCTCTTCGCAATCTCTGTCTGCAAAGGAAAAGAGACCACACGAAGCTTGAGCAAACAAATCACGTCAGCAAAATATCAGAAACAAGTGGAACTGCAAACCCTCAAACTGCAGCCCCTCTCCACAGGTTCCATCCTTTCCACCCTCACCACCTCTACGGCAGGGAGCCCTCTCTCCCAACTCCCCAGCAACCAGGCTGCCTGCATCTTGGGGAGCTTCCATTTCCTGTCAGAGGTGGTCTACATGTTTGATGCAGAGCACAGCTGGCAGCCTCTGGGTGGAATCCCTAATTAAATCAAAGCCGTGCGGCATCCCGCCCCCAGGAAAACCCAGTACAAGTGTGAAACACAATTTAGTGGAGAAGAACTGCTCTGTCCAATGTGCCCACAAACTGTGAAGGGCCAGGCACATGAGAAGCCCCTGGTGAGCATGGAGCAATGGGCTCCCTGGGGCCAGCTTCACAGGTGGTGATATATGGCTTTCTCAGTCTCTCCTCACTCCCCACTCTTCACTGCTGTCTCTCGCCCACACAGACCAATCCAATCCCCTCCCATAAATGTGTAACTCAGCCTGAAATGCTAACATTAGGCTTTCGTAGGGCACAGCACTGCCTTGTCTAAGCAGCTGCTCAGAGAGGTGACCCACTCATGCCCAGCCCCTTCACACAGGTGGATCACAGAGCAGCAGATCAGCTGTCTCATCCCCAACCCTCACGACAGGCCACATTTAGAAAAACATCAAGCATTCCCATGGAGTACTGTGTGACCCCCAGATATCAGATCACGAGTGGTGCTAAATGGTTAACTACGTCCAGACAGGAGGGCCTAGAACCTCCACCAACAGACAACTCTCTGAATAGCTTTCCTCATCTCGCTGGGAATCCAGAACAGCCAGGGCTGAGGTCCCAGGGCCAGCTTCAAAGCTTTCATCAGCACATAGCAATCTTTCAGAGACAAAACCATGACAACAGCCTTTAAAAAATCTGTGATCATCTGCATGTCAAATGATTCTGGATGAGAAATTCATGTGCACTTAAAATAAAAACAATGCCGTCTGAAGCCTAACCAACGGATCCTGGGCCTTGGTAGGGTTCCTGGGACCAACCGCCCCCACCAACCTCCAGCACACAGCCACACACCCACACACACTCACGCACACTAAGGAGGATGCAAAGGGGTTTGCAGTTTGTGGTGAGAACAAGCCTTGGACTCAAGAACCTGATGAGATTTTGCAGGCCTGAGTCCTGAGGCTGCCAGCCAGGGTGGCCGGACTCTACAACCCAGAATGCTGCCCACAACAGCAGGGACTCCTGGGTGGGGGACAAGCATTGTTGCTGGCAGCTCTCTGCCTGGAACACTCAGATCCTCAGGAACAGAGCCAGTGTTCCCCAGCAGGCACCACTCTGGCATTTGGAGTAGAACAATTCTTTGTTATGAAGGACTGTCCCTCAAACCCCAGATCAACTGTGTCACTAACGATCCTCACTCCAGACTCCCTGGGGTGGAAGACGGGGAGTGTCATCCCAGCTCAGACTCAGTGGCCCCTGCACTTGCACATAGGTGTTACACACTCACAGGGATACCTACCTTCTCAACCTCAGTGCTATTGACATTTGGGGCCTGATAATTCTTTGATGTGTGTACCTGTTTCTGTGCATTGTAGGATTTTTTTTGGGGGGGGGCGGGGGTGCCAGGGATTAAACTCAGGGGTACTCGGCCACTGAGCCACATACCCAGACCTATTTTGTATTTTACTTATAGACAAGGTCTCACTGAGTTGCTTAGTGCCCCGCTTTTGCTGAGGCTGGCTTTGAACTCATGATCCTCCTGCCTCAGACTCCCAAGCTGCTGGGATTACAGGCATGCGCCACTGTGCCCAGCTGCACTGCAGGATTTTTCATAGCACCCGTGGCCTCTCTACCTAGGGGTGTCTACCATTCACTCCATAAAGAACATGAGAAGATTTCTAAGTAATTATTGTATAAATTAATCTCGATAAGCAAAAAGAATTGCACTCCAAAATAGCATCCTTTCTCACCTCTGTTTACTTTTTCCTGCCTCAAATCCACTGAGTGGGTAGAGGTGGGGGTGAGCATAATAGTCAGGATTGTACATGGTAGTACAGGTTCTAGGAACAATCAGCCAGCCTCCTTCTCAATCTAAACCTGCACAGAGCAACAAGTGCACTCACCTGTCACATGTTTGTGCCAAATCAAAACAGAAAAATACATTAGAAACAAAAACAAACCAGTCTTGTTGCTTAGGAAGTTCACTGGTCGAAGTCCTCTTGCCTCAAATGAATAGAATATTAATGACTGGAATATAGTATATATTTAATAAATGTTTGGTCAAAAGAATAATATTGATAGCCTGCCTGCATTTCTTTTATTTTTACTTATTTGGTATTGGGAAGTGAATCCAGGAGTGTTTAACCACTAAGCCACATCCCCAGCCCTTTTTTGTATTTTATTTAGAGACAGTGAGTCCCTAGGTCTCACTGAGTTACTCAGGGACTCGCTAAATTGCTGAAGCTGGCTTTGAACTTGTGATCCTCCTGAGGCTTGCCTCAGCCTCCTGAGCCACTGGGATTACAGGCGTGTAACATTGTGCCCAGCTGCATTTATTGTTTGGGCCTTCATACTGCAGAGTGATCGTGGTCTTGACCTGGGCCTACCTCATTATGGGAACATCTGTGGAGGAGCCCAGGTAGAAGCAACACTGACAAACTACTGGGGGATAGGGAAGCCCAGGCCCTTCCACGATGGCGTGAGGCAGTGCAGTCAAGCCAGACCAAGGCAAGCCACCCGATGGGTCTCTGGCTGCTGCCCCCTCCTCATAGCCAGGAAGGCTCTGAACTTTGCCAGTCACTTTGGCCTACTCAGTAACTCCAACTCACAATGCCTAGGGAATCATAAAAGGGTTCCTTGCTGTTGCTTACTTTCTCTGGCAAATGGGTCAAGGGTCAGGGTCTTGGGGGAAAAAAAAGAGCTGTCCTTCCCCTTCCCCACTCCTTTAGCAAACATGTGGCCACACACTTCCCACAGGTGGGATCTTCCCACAGTGCCTGGTCCAGAGCCCAGCATCCTCTGGTTATGAGCAAAAGGGACCTATGGGGATTTCACACAGACATGCCCAGTTCAAGGTCTGGCACACAGGCCACCAGGTGCCCACAGAGGGATTGCTCAGAAGCCATGCTGGCGGCCCAGGGCAAGTTCCCACTTAGCAGCACCCTTTCACCTTGGCACTCAGGCTGTCTTTCCTGGGGCGCAAACACACAATAGAGAGGCCTTGGTGTGGCAGCAAGACTCTGGTACAGGGGTGGGGCATGTGAAAAGGTAGAGGTGGTTTGACATTTGGGAACTTTTATACTAGATCAGAGCTTCCTTAACCTTGGGTCCTGGGTTTTTTGGGGAGTGAAGGATGGCAGGATGTGGAGAAAATAAGCAAAGCCCACTCCTCCCAGCTGTAACTCTTGCCATATCTGCTGCTGAATATCATGCTTTTCTCCCCCAAAAAGTAGCAGCAGGAACTGAGCCTTTCCCATCTGAACACAGGCTACCCAACCTGAGAAAGGCCTCCACACACTCAGATGAGTCAAAAATGAAGTGGGGGGCTGGGGTTGTAGCTCAGTGGTACAGCGCTTGCCTCATATGCGTGAGGCACTGGGTTTGATCCTCAGCACCACATAAAAATAAATAAATAAATATATTTTAAAAAATGAACTGGAAAATTTTACTGAGCAACTTCTTAATTGCATTTTTTGAGCGTGGTGTTTGAGGGAAGGGAAGCAATTGGATGTAGAATGCTGGCCAGACAGAATCACTCTAACCAGAATGATAATCACATAAGGAATGGTGTCTACTGAGCCAACTAATGAAGCTTGTGAGTTCTGATAACCCTGGAAGGAAAGCATCTCCATTCTTCAGATGGGAAAACCGATGCTCAGCAATCAAGCAACTTTGCTAAAGGACTGGCCAAGAACCCAAATTTCAGCATTTGGGGAGGGCTCAGAGAAATATTTTTGTACAAAAAAAACGACCATCAGTGTTAATGATTGACAGCATTTCTGATTAGAACAGCTGTCCAAACAGCTTTTGATCCAATTCAAACAACCTCTAAGCATCAGCTCCAAAAAAGGGGGAAAAAAAGAATCAAGATGCATGACTTGAACAATGGAGAAAGTCACAAATCACAAACTGGAACCAGATCATAAGTTGGACAACTCCTTTGGCAACTGGGCAAAGCCTGTTATCAACAGGCAGCTGAGGTCCAGGAGGCTCACCTTGGTCCTTCAGTCCATCTTGGTGCCACAAGGCCACTGGCTGCGAGCCAGGTCTTCAGAAGCACCTGCAAGGTGGTGGGAGGGGAGAGGGCTTCTTTGGAACACTCTGGGAAAAGGTATTTGGGGAGGCTGATGCAGCCTTTGAAAGTTGCTTTTCAAGTGTGGTTCAAAGAGGGAGGCTTTACTGGTGGAAAGACATAGCTCCTCAGAAGTAACTAATCTACTAGCTGCAGACACAGCAGCTGAGACAAGCGGGCACAGAGGTCCCGCTACATTCAGAATCTGTGCTACCAACTGGGCGCTGGGAATAACATCTGTCCTGCGTCTCTGTCGAGATTGTTAGACAAATAAATGACAGAAAACGAGATAGTGGGGGGCAAGTGTAATTTCCCAAAGAGCAATCTGTTCCCATTCGCACGTGCATCTCCTCATTAACGCAGGACCTCTGAACATCTTGCTGTATGCTGAGGGTACTTGAGCATTCTAGAAGCACATTTCCCTAACAACGGCCTACCAGCCATATTTGCTGTGACTTCAGACCATAGTGGTCCTTGACCATCAACACTGAGGTAATGGGGACAGCCTGCTCTTGGCTCTCACCCCTCAGCATCCAGTTCACCATTGGCCATTTTGCTTCCTTTAGCTGACGGTGCTCAACACAGTCAACAGCCACCCTTGACAACCACTCTACCAAGGTCTCTCTACTAGTTTTAAACTGTCCAGTCATCTGCACCCGTGGATTCTGAGCACACACTCATTTTAACCTCAGCCAAACAAAAGCAATCTCAGGGAGAAACCTGCCTCTTTAAAGAGCATGTTTTGCTCCAGCACCACACAGAAATGACCTGACTTCTCCCCCATCCCCCCAGCTCTGCCTCTGTCTAGCTGCGTGGCTTTCTGGCAATCACCTCGCTCCTCTCAGCTTTAATGCCTCCAAAATGGAAGGATGGAAGGATCAACGAGATAATTTATTAAGTCCAGGGAGCCCTGATTTAGAATGCCACACCCTTTTAAACTGCTCTGTGACACATCACTTCTTCCAGACGGCTCTGTAAAACAGAGCATTGCATGCATTTAAAGGACAAGCAAGGAGGAACCAAGCCACATGGAGAGGTGGACAGATATTGGGCAGCAGGCCAGGCTGGCTAGGGGGCTTGTTGGGGCCAGGTCCCCAGGTCCTGTCTTCATAGCATAAAACATTCTAGTTTGTCCACAGCACAACTGTGCGGGGCTGCCAGAGGCTGCAGGCAAGGGCCAAGATGCCAACCTCTAAGCGTTAAGCATGTCCTGTTCAGATCCTCTGATTCACAAGGACGGCTGGTTGGTGAACCTAAGACAGCCAGGCAAAGGTTCTTTCAGAAGTTTCATTTAGTGGGAAGTAATTCCATGTCTGTTAAGTAGGAGAATGGCTGTCTGATGCTATTAGGCTCCCAGTGACATGTCTGAAATGAGGATTTCTTCCTCAAAGAACAGGGCAGTGTCTTGGAAAGAGCACGGTAGTGTGGGTGTGGACATGTGTGAGAAAGATGAGATGAGGAACAGATACCTGCCTATTTTGAAGCTTCAATTATAGTTGAGCCATGTGGAAATCATGACCTTTGGAAAGACTGGCCCTGGTCTCTGGGCCTCAGGTCACTCCTCTGGAACCCTGTGTGTCTGGGGTGAGGTCTCAGTCAGCTCTGGGGTTCTTGAATTTGAATCTGAGGTGTCTAAAGCGACCCTGCTTCACCTGGAACTAAAGTCAAGAGGCATGGGGAGGGACTGAGGCAAGGGCTGTGCAGGAAGCGACTCCAGCCCTAATGTTCCCAGCAGCCAGGCACCACAATCACTCAGCCATCAAATACTGGAAGATTCCAGAATAATGTGTCTGGACAATGTTAACTTAAAATATCCCATTGCATTTCCTAGGCAATTCTAAATTGATAGCCCCTCAATTATTAACTAAAAGATGACATTCCTTGTCAGGCAGTTTCTCCTTGGGCAAAGCAGTGTTTATCAACATCAGAAGGAAAATCCAGGGAGGGAGGAGGTTGAGACCTCCAATAAAAGCTGGGGTGGGTGGGTTCCCAGGCCCCTTTCCATCCATGTCATGGCCCTCTGTGGCAGAAGACAGGGCTAAATAAACGATCTACTCAGCAGCCTCAGGAGATAATGCCCTGTCCTGGAGAGGCTGGCTTACATCACAGATCACTCAATGATAGGTAAGCCTCCTTTTTAAAGGCTCTCTTAGCACTGACATATTGATCAAATTATATATAACTACAACATCATTAAATATTTATGCCTTCAGAGGAAGGCTACCGAATTCTTTATGCTGGCAGGGCTTGGTACAAGCAAGGCCCAGCACTCAGCATGACTCTGAGGATCTGTCTTCTGGGGGGAGGGAAGAGGACACTGGCCAGGCCACTGGTGATGGCCAACCTGTGCACAAGCCCCGTGCCCTTCCCAATTGAGTGAGATGACAGGGAGGAGGAAACACCCACTCTTCCCCAGCTAGGGTCAGTGAATGGAAGGGGGCCTGGGTTTTCTGGACTGTGACACGGCCCTTGGGTGAACTCCCTTGAAAGGAATTCCCCTTCCTATTTCCTCCAAGAAGTCTGGGGTGCAAGGGAATTGGGAATGGTGAGGGTGCACGCAGCAGTGCACTGACCCTGGGAGGCGCGGGCAGCGCCTCAGTCTGGAGGGTGGTGCTCCCTGTTTGGGATGCCAATGTTTGAGCCTCAGTTTCTGTGGCAGGAAGAAAACAGGTTTGGGTGCATCATCATCAGAGCTCTCAAAATATGAATCAGACACCATGAGCACGTGCGCACTCTGCCCTTGGGAGTGTTCACTGAGGGGGGAGAGACAGGCCCCGCTCCACAGGAGGGAACTGGGCCTAAGGACAGCCCAGGTCCCTCCCAGATCCCTCCCAGATCCCTCCCGGCTCTAAGAGTCTCTAAGGCTTTCATTTCTCAGATTCTCAGTTTCCATCCACCAGGCTTCCTGTTAACAAGATCCAATAATCTTTAAATATTTGTTCACTTTAATTTCTTGGTTCCCAAACACATTAAACTCTGCTTGCCTCCCACCCCCACTTAGGAGGGATGGCTCTCAAAGAGCTTGCTTGTATTGACAGAACAGGCAAAGCTTTTTCAGATTACACCTTCCCCCAACACTGCCCATTCATCCCAGGAACCCCCTCGATCTCCCCCGCCCTCCCCTCAGATAACCCCTGCCCCTCCCCCACCTCCTCCAACTCCATTGGCCAACACCCGCCAGGAGGAAAAATTCTCAATTCATCCCTGTGGGGTTACCATGGCAACCCCCAGCCACCTAATCCCCCTTGGAACATTATGCAAATCTCCCTTTGCCCCTCAACAGGCTGTAAAAGTCACATTACCCTTGCAGAGGCAGCTCATTAAATTTTGGGGGTCTCCCCATCAGGTCAGGGCTACAAATGAAATTAGGGCTATGACATTTTGAGGACAGAGGCTCTTTGGGTGGCATGAAGGGAAAATAAAGTGGTGGTCAGGGGCAGACTTGACTGTGGGCAGAAACAGAGCCCCATGCAATCTACCCAGCCTAAGTTCACAACCAAAGAGCACATCCCCTCCTTCAATTAAGAGGGTCAGAGAGTCCTTTTTCCCCAAATAAGGATTGGCAAGCGTGGTAGCATTTCAGAGGCTATGAAAATCCAGATCAGTTATTTAGAAACTCATCTTCTACCATCTGCTCTATCTCAAATTGACGTCCACATTCAACCTCTCATTTTACAGAGGAAGCATGAGGCCCAGAGAGGGCAAGGAAATGCCCTCACTCACAACAGCAGCACAGAGGTAATCAAGTCCCCTGGCGCTAGAGCCAGAATTCTTCCCTCTACATCAAGAGTCCTGAACCAGTGATGATTCTGCCACATCCTCTGGGGACCTGTGGTACTCTGGGGTGTCAAAGTGAGGCAGTGCTACTGACAACTAGTGGGTAGAGGCCAGAGACTCTGCTCTGTATATCCCATAATACACAGGACAGCCCCAGAGAATTAGCCAGCCCCATATGCCAATGGTGACCAGGCTGAGAAGCCCTGATCTACACATTGCTGATGCCCATGTTTTACTGAATCCTTAAAGGTGTTGCTAGGGACTTACTTGCCAGTGTTGGAATCAAGGCACCCAAATGTGGTGGCCTGAGGTGGTGGGTAGGGAGACTACACCTTGACATGCCTGTGGATAAGGAACACTGGTCACCAAGTAAAACAAGATATGGCTGCAAGTTCTGACCCTTCTGCTGGTCCACCACAGCCCCAGGAGCAAGTCACCTGACCTCTGGAACCCGTCTAGTACCAGGTGCTTGTGCTCGTGATGGGCCTGGGAGGCTGCAGGACTGACACGTGGCGTGAACAGGTAACTTATTATGGGTTGGGCTCTGGTAAGTCTTACAATACACAAAAAACCAATGATCTTGTCCTCTCTGAGGCCTTGGCAGCTGGGGGACACTCTGTTCTACTGTGAAAATACCTTGTTGAGGCCCATCTATGTACAAGGTGCTGTGCAGAGAGCAGTTCATACACACCCCCTTGTGGCATCTTCCTAACACTCTATACCTGCACTGTCCAGTGTAGGAAGCCACCAGCCACATGTGGCTAGCCAAATTTAATTTAAATTAAAAACTCAGTTGCTCAGTTACAGGGGCCACATTTCAAGTGCTCAAGAGCCATACATTGCTGATGGTGACCATGCTAAACAGCACAGAGACACAACATTTCTATCACTGCACAGAGTTCTACTGGACAGCTCTGTTCTAGCACGTAGGTATTATTATTATCCCTGTCACAAACTGAAGCCTGGAGAGGTCAAGTAGTTTCCCAAAGTCACACAGCAGTAAGTTTGGACCTAGGATGCTGTCTGCCTCCAGAGCCCCTCTCTAAACCATCAAGATACTCCACCTTCCTAGTTGCCGGTTCTCTGCACCCACAGTGTCAGGATCCTCCTGCAAGCACCAGCTGACTCCTGAGGGAGAAACTGAATCCACCAACACAAAGGTGCCGGTAAAAAATGCCTCGTCAGGGACCCCCCCCCACCACCACCTAGTAGGCCTGGCAAATGCCCCGCAGGCATTCACCATCACCGGAGTTCAAGGGGTCTGGTGAAGTAGAAAGTGAGGAAGAGCCACGAGAGGTGGGGTGAGAAACAGGTGAAAGAACAGAGGAAACTCAAAAAAGCTAAGAGAAAGGAGTCTGCACAGCTCCCTGCAGGCTGGGCTGCTGGGTGTCACACCAAGTACAGGTGACATGGAGGACCCTGGAAGTAGCAGAGCAGTTCTTTGGGACTCCAAGCATGGCTGCTTCTCCACTTCAAGTCTGGCTTCAGGGAGCTCCACCATTCTCTGAGGTGAAGCACAAGATCTCAAAGATTGAGGGGTAGAGACAGGGGTGGTACTGACACCCCAATTCCTCCCGCCTTTCCCTAGGCCTTCTCCCTGGAGAAGCAGTGATGAGGGTTTAGGGATGAACCCAAGCACCTGCTGGCCCTGCCTTCTCCATCTCACGCTCTCATCCTTACTCTAGAGATCTAGGTCTCTAAGCCCCCATCCCAAACCAATTGGTATCACCAGCCACACCTCTGGAGCCCCCTGGGGTCCTCCTCCTTCCCAGGCAGAGGGCAGAATAGTGGATAGTTCTGTACCCGACTCTCACCCACATTAGGACTCCCTCCTTCCCCGTGTCCACTTGTCTACACAGAACTGCCTTCCTCTTCCACTTTCCCAGCAGGAATCACTGCTGGTTCCCAAAGCACCTCTGGTTCCAGAGGCATGCCCCTGCTATTTCGATGGACACGCTCAGCTTCAGACTCAAGGTCAGGCAGATCATTAAGGGTGTCCCTAGGGAAGCACTTGGGGAGTGTGTTGAAGGCCTCCTCAACCTTTCAGTCACAGAGCTGGCAGGGTTGGGTACAGTCTGAACCCAAAGCCTTCCGGGTGGGGTCCCAAGTTGCACTGGGTATTCCCCCGCTGCAGGACTGCAAGAAGAAAGCTCGCTGCATCTGAGTCTCCATTTGAGGGGTCGATGTAGCCTTCCAGAGCAAACTGAAAAGGATTTTCTCCTACTGGTTTAGTGTAGTTTTCACTCAGAATTAAAAAATGAGAAAACAGTAGAAGAGCTGGGAACAATAGCTATCAAGGATTTAAAAGGCAAATGAGATAAGGGCCTCAACACTTGGAACTCCATGCCCAAACAAACAGCCATGGCAGGACAAGCTTAGTTTACAAATTCACAGCTCAGTTCCTTCTCATAATCCAAATTTGGCATGTTTTACCTGCCTCTTCCTCATTCCTTGTTCCCCCATATCTCTGCTTTATCATCTCTCTCCCTCCCACTTGTCTTCTTCCCCTTTTGCATAAACTGTTCATCGTGTGAGAAGGAAAAAAAAAAAAAAAAAAAAAAACCCTTAGGATTCAATAAAGACACTTAAAAATAAAGGTGCGTGGCACTTTAACAACCCTTTCCACAAACACAATTTTTACAGCCTGCAGGCCTCTCAAACACCTTAGGAAGCCTGTATTCTTTCCAGAAAATGCATAATGCTACACAGGCTCAGGGAAAGAATCCTAAACTGGAACATTACCCTCCTCCTGGATTACCCACAAAATGCACACACTCACTCTATGGGCCAAGGGTCAGGAAGGGCTCAGAGGCCAATTAATACAAACAGTCCTGTTCCTCAGGGAATGCACAGCCTGGTTTTTCCATACCCATCTTTCTCCATCCCAATGGAGAAGGCAGGCATCCTGCCCCTGAATGTATACAGGTTATCCTCACACCCTAGGTCATCTAAGGGGTTGTGATCCTTTTATCCTGATGGCTGGCTGGTTGTCTTCAACACAAACACTCATTATTTTAGATGCAAATGTCTAATCTGTTTTGCTACAGAAAGGTGAAGGTGCTATATTGCCATAATCTACACTATTTGGAAGATCCATTTTCTCAACCACTTTGTCCTCAATAAAGACCTTTTCTGGGATTATTTGGCAGTGGCAGCAGCTGCTCCAGAATGCTGGACCCTGCCTGTCACTCACACAATGGATGAACAGAAGGAAGGGTCTTCCACAGACATTTAAGCCAAGCCCACCCATGCCCCCCCCCCTTTTGCAGGAGCAGCTGGCCTTGGGAGGGAACAGAGCACTGGCCACAGCCCTGACCCCAGACCTGGACACTGCCTCCCTGGCCTCTCAGACCCCATCTGGGGCCTTCCCATAGCTGAGCCCTTGGCTTTCTCTTCACTTCTCATAGGACACAAGTGAACAAGGGCTGCCAAAATAAAGGGGGCTGAAGAGAAGGGGTAAATGCTTTGGGGTTGACTAGATGAGAACTCTGGTGACCCCCCAAGCCTGATGTGAACCCTCACTTTAAGAACACTCCTGTCTGTGCTACCCACCCTCCTCAGGGTTTCCAAACAGGACTCTTGAGCCCAGGAGCTCTGCACAATGAACAGCACCCTGGAACCTCATTAGAAAAGGGCTTAGCAACTGGGCATGACTCTTCCACAGGCTGACCTGTCCCCCAAGTGTCTGCCTAGACATTCAGTGACAGCTTAGTAGCCCCAATTCCCCAACCTCCAGCTGAATGTGCAACACCCTCAAGCAAACAAAAAAATCCAAAAACCAGTGTCTTAAGAACTGAGACCCCACCCCATCTCCTCCTGGAGAAACGCAAGGGCCTAGAGAGCCTCAGTGTGGAGAAGCTGACCGGAGGTCTGTGGTCTGGGATGGACCTTAGAGCAACAAACTCACCAAACACTCCTTTACTTCTGTAGAAACAGGACATTCCCTTCCCTAAGTTTCTCTTAGCCCCAACTTGAGGGGAACATTTATTCTGAAAGGCAAGAGAAAGAAAAGAAAAAGCCAGGAGAGGAGAGGAAAAGGAGAAAGCAAGCAAGCATCTTGGATGTATCTCAGAGAGCATTTGTTGAAAAAAAGATATTGTCCCTTTAAGCATATAAAAACAAGGCCCTTGAGCACGCGGTTCTCACTCTGGTACACAATTATGGGTGCTTTCAGCTGTCTAGCACTACTTCAAGTGCGCTCTTAAACCAGACTGTCAATGGCATGTTGAAAGCTATTTTGCTGGCTGCTATCATTAATAGCAAAGTGGAGAGCTGGGCTGATGAGAATTAAATATGGGGGAGGGGGCGGGTCATAACCAGTCATTACGGAATTACCAATATGAGAAAGGAGACAATGCCACTTTGGGGAATAAAGTTCAAACCAGCACATTACGGTGGAGATACAGGCAGGGGAGGCTGCCACAGCCCAGGGTGTCTTCCCCACCCCCACCCCACCCTGCGGCAGATGGACTCATGCCAGCTCTAGAGAGCCATATGGGGACAGAGGGAGTCACTGAGTTGTAAGTGGTGAATGTGAGGGCAGAGAGGCCTTGGAGATCGCTTTGCTGCAAAATGTCACCACCTCACAAGTGCAGTCCCTGCGCCACACCATTCCAGAGGCTTGCAGCTTCCTGAATGTATCTCATAGCCTTCCCAGAAGCCGCTGCCACCCTGGGGGAGCCCAGGCTGCTGGCTTCTGCCTAATAGGCGCCTGCCCTCCCTTTAAGGCTCTCAAGTAGCAGCACTTCAGCGGCACAGTCTCCTCTGACCTGACTCCCCTTTCCCAGGAATAGTGACAGCTAGCAGAGCCTGTCACAGTGGGCCACATTGGCACTTACCTCACTGCATTGCAATTACTTATTTAGATGCCTGACTTCCCAGCAGAGGGAATGGTGTCTTATTCGTCTGTGTAACCAACCTCAGCCCACACCCGACACATCCCTGGCCCCTAATAACCGTTTTGGGAATGAATCCAACCCCCTCATTTCACTGATGAATAAACTGGATGCACAGCCACAAAAAGAAGCCTGCAGAGGCAGCAGCCAGCCCACAATTAAAACCCCTACTTCCGACTCCCGGGGTTCAGCGAACAAAACCCCACCCTCAGACAACCCAACATGTTTACTGAGCAACTATTACATATTAAGTGCTACAGAGTAAGTGCTACAGAGATGTCAGCACCGGGGCTTCCTCCATAGCTCTGAAAATGAGATAAGATGTGACAGAGACATATGTGTGCCAGATCACAGGGAAAGCCCAGCTAGGAGCAGGCCTTAGTCACGTTTTGGTCCCTGGTGTCCCAATATTCTGTATAAACAATGAGAGAAAAGCATTCTCCTATGCAGAAAGGAAAAGCAAATTTATTCCTTGACTGACTCATTCCTTCAACCAAACAAAATGGAAATGAACGGGCCTCCGTAAACTAGATCTTTCCTTCCAGAACCTTCCTTCAGGCACGGGGGGGGGGAGGCACGCGGACCAAAGAATGGAGGGGAAGCTTAGGGCCCTCCAAGGCTCCTGGTCCCCAACAGCTCATAGAAAGAGTAGAATCAGAAGCCAGGTTCCCACCCAGGCTCAGTTTCTTTGATTGGTACCTTAAGGACAAGGAATCACTTGTCCATCTCCCAGGGTCATTTCCACTGTCAAATATAGAAGTAGAAAAAGACCCAGAGAAGCACAGAAACTCCCATTCTGTACTGCTCTACTGTCAGCTAACAAAAGGGGAGTCACAGAAGCCTGGGGTGGCAGGCAGTCCTGAGGGTTGGGGTAGCCTCCCTTTAGATGTACAGGACAGAGTAAAGGATGCTGGGGCTTCAGCAGACCCTGCTAAGCAAAGCAACAACCCAGTTAGTAGGATGACATAACCTGTGTGATTAGTGGAGGATCTATTCCAGGGAAGAGAGAGACGGCAGGAAAGGTCAGATAGAATCCAGGGTGTGGAGGGCTCCTAGTTGCCAGCACTCTTGGCAAAAAAAGAATTTTGCAGCTCAACGCAGATGCCACACAAATAGGCACTACCCTAGTATAAGGACATAAGGACATGCCCTTTCATTCCTGAGGGTAGTCCTAAGGTAGACCACCAAGGTAGATCCAACTCCTTGGCAGGGTCTTTGTACTCTGCTACCTCGTGACTATATCTTGACTATGGTCACAGAACTTCAAGCCAGTCTGCCTGGAAATCTTCAGCCCAAGCCCCATATTACTTAGGTGAGAAGGTTCAGAGAGGAAGAGGGTGACAGGCAGAGAGAAATTTTCTATGGCCCACTTCAGCCTTGTATTTATGGCCACTATGTGGCTTCCTGGGTAAAAAGGTTCAGCTAAAAAGTTCATAGGTTTTTAGCACCTCCGAACCTTCTCTCTGGGATTGCTCGTTATGCACTCTGTGTTATTACTGTACACATCAAATCATGAGTTGTGCAAACAGCTGGCAACTCAGAACAAGACTGCAGACAAAAAGGGCTCAGCTAATACAGTTATACAACCAGAAATGAGGTACTCTGAACTTTGGTGGAGCTCGGTTCATGGCCTTAGCCTCTTTGGATGACAATGCAGAGAGAAGCAATAGTTAACTGAAGACAACTAGTGCTAGTAGCCAGTAAAGGGGCACTCTACCTTTCTTGAGTCTTACAAAAAGAGACCCGAGGTTAGGAAGGACCATGAACATGGGACTGTGTGAGTCTGAATACACCAGTTCTCTCTGGGCCTCAGTTTCCCTAGTGGTAACTTGAAAGGTTTGGATGAAAATCTAAAGGGCTCTTTCAGTTCCAGGACTCCAAAAGAAAACTTAAAGGCAGGGTTATTTGGTTTACAGAAAAGGTGACACAGTGTCGGCATGACACTGTTCCCAAATAAAAAAAAAAAAAACAAACTCAAGTTCACTTTCAAAACATTCATGCTCACCAACAGAGGGGAAAAGGCCAGACTGATCTAGCTTCTCACAGCATCAGTGCCTCAAAGTCAATGCATAACAACTGCTCTGGAGCCCCTGCTTCTAAGCTGGCTTTTGTCATCTGTGGCTGACAGTGGAAAGCCTCTGCAGGAACAAGAGGGGAACTGATGAGCTGGTCAGTCATCATCGCCTCCCTGGCCTTGCTGAATCACCCTTGACATTCTGCCTGGAAGCAGGAGTTTGGAGGAGGTGGGTGACTTCTTGAAGTCTCAGGCCAGGCCTGTGATTCTGTAATCTTTGCTTTACCATAATTAGGGAGGGAGGCAGAAGAGTAGGAGGAGAAACCATTTATTACTTCTCTGGGATCTGACAGCTTGGAGAGGCAGAAAGAAACAGCCAGGGAAGGAGCCAGCCACAGTGAGTTTAACCTCTCAGTAAAATAAAAATGGGCTGGACGCACCTCATCAGCTGCCCTCTGTCAATACTTGGGCCCATCTGGCAGAACTGGAGGTTCCCAGCTAATTGGCATTTCCCATAGAGCCAGCATAGAAGAGCTTAAAAAAAAAAAAAACACAGTGGAGTGTGTGTGTGCGAGCACACTGAGGAGCACCTCACTTCCCAAGGTGCGAGCTCTGTAGATCATCTATTATATAAAAGTACAGACAGTGCCCACCCCCACCCTGGAGCTTAAAGATGAAGAATCCAGCCTGTTTGTTCCAGGCAGATGTAATCACACGAACAGTCAAGTCTAGAGGGCAGGACACTGCATGAATAATTCAAGCACTCCAGTCACTTGATTGTGTGTGCAGATAAAACACCAGTCAACCGCTAAACAGGTCAGCTGATAAACTTGTTTGCTCAGGCCTAACCACCATCCGCCAAATGCACCCAAGACCCACACTACAATTAGTGGCGGGGTTTTCTTCTGCAGAGCCCTCGCAAACCTAGGGAGTGGCCAGCGCCATTAGGTCAGGGTTGCATTTCTCAGCCCAGGGTTTCCTCACCTCCTTGCCTCTTTGTTCCTATACCGCCACAGGGTGATTTCACCCAACTCAGAGACTGCCACAGCCGGCAGAGCATTCAGGGCACATGCATTCATGCTGGGAATGGGCTGGAAGGCAAAGGTGAGAGGCCAGTGGGGTAAAGCATGCAGCTGAGAATCCACAGGCTCTGATGTGAGTCCTAGCTCTGCCCTCTGGCCTCCCTGACGCCTTGGTTTCCCCACCTTATAAAAAGGGCAAAGAATCCCTTTAGCCACCACTGGCAGCTGAGAGGATTAAAGGAGACAATGTAGCCAAACCTCAGGCATTCTCCCCCTAAGAACTCTGTTTGGGGAATGGCCAGAAATCCCAGATGCACACAGCTGCTCTTTATACAAACCCCACCACCAAATGCATTAAGATGTTTAACTCTTCTGGGTTCACAGCGTCCCAGGACTCAGAGAACAGCTTTGCTCTGCCAGCCAAGGTGGTTCCTTTGTGCCAAAGAAGCATCCACTCACAGACATGGGGACACCACCCATGCAGACCTCAACATGCAACGACATATTACACCTTAATTACAAAGCTCTTAGAATAACTGCTGCTATAAATTTAAACCTGGATGCAATTACCCTCTTTAAACCTCTTTAAACACACCCAAGAGCACTAAGAAAGCACTAAGAAGGGTGTGTGTGTGTGTGTGTGTGTGTGTAAAAAGGGAGGATGTGGCACCCTGCATAACACACCAAGGTCCCTGAAACACCTGGGAGACCCCAGTTTCACCCCATGCATTTTTTTCTGGACCAGTCAGATGGAGTCAGTGGGACAGAATCTATCTCTAGTCTCCCAAGAGGAACCTTATTTACATATAAATCAGGGTCTGTTTATTATTTCTGTGGACCAAAAAGTGAAAACGTGGTAGCCTTCGTGTGTCTTCCTAGAGAACTAATCCCTCAGGAAGCCACAGACTGGCTGTCCACACTGCTCAGTAAACTCAGGCCCCTTTCTGGTGCCCCTTCACCCAACACTGGGGGGCTCCCTCCAGGACAGGGAAATGAACTACACATTCAAAAGACTCTACAGGAAGCCACAGGAGCGGGCAGGAATCTGCACCTCTTTTGCAGGGGTCACTTACCCTTCTCACCTGCTCTAGGTCCTGCCTGCTTTAAAGAGCAAAATTTAAACCTTGTAAATGACTGTTCATTTAGAGCAGAAAATCCATTCAAGTCACGGTCACCAAAGGCTAGAATGAGTCAACAGCCTTCTGAGATTTCAAGAACACCAATTGTTAAAAAGAACAACCGGGCCTGCGCCATTTATTTGTGCCAAGTCAACACTAATGGGTCCACCAAGCCAAATTATAGGCAGCCTCTCCTCTCCTCAGAACACAAATACACAAACAGGCCTCTCCCACGGCCAGCCCTAGCACTAGGACTAGTTACTGATATGCACCAAGATAAAGGGTGTTTGTATTTGCCTGGTTTGAGGTATACTGTTATTAGAAGAGTGACAATAGGAGGTAGTTTACATATCCATCAAACGACACAACACTAGCTAAACTGGTTTGACTTCAGGTTTTCAAAGCTGAGCTCAACCCCCAACCATCTCAAAAGACCTGACCAGGCTGCCCCTGGGCAAGTTACTTCACCCCTCAGTTTCAGCTTCCTTCTCTGTAAAATGGGAACGTAGCTGCCTTCAAATTAAGATACAGATGAAAAAGTTGCCTTCTAAATGTGAGGCATTAGAGCTCTATTTCATTTCGGTTTTATGTTTTTAAGCCGTTAGTGGCTTCATTCCCTTAAATTTCGACAGCTCAGCCTGGCTTTTAAGGCTCTTGAAGTTTAATCTTATCAAGGCAGAACATCACATTTTTGCAAGAAAAAAAAAAACACAGAAAAAGAAAAAAAAAAAAAAAAACTACTGCATTTCCTCTGGAGAGTTTTACATTAAAACGGATAAAAGCAGTCAGACAGCTCTAGGTTCTCAGGAGTCTGTAAAGCAAATCCTGTAGGTATGACTTTCCCTTTGGTCCTTTATCCTCCACCAAGATCCAAGACCAGGACTAATTTCACAAGCTCCAATGCTAAAAGCTCAACATGTCCAAGAAATCTGCCAAGATTCAAGACTCAACACCTGTATTTCAAGGACTGGATCCATTTACTCTTGGAGAAGAAGTGGGAAGAACAGAAGAACCAGACTCATTTTCAAACAAGGGGGAACACACAAGTCCACATATATGTTTTTAAAAAGCAAATACATTTCTTAAAGAGAAAAGCACTTACCTGCTTGTGCATTTCAATGTTCAAGCCATACGACATCTCATAGTACTGAAAGTAAAAAGAACTGCCATTAAAAGACAACACAGAAATCTGTTTATTTTTCAAATTCATTTTTCCTGAGAAGGTTTTGGCAAAACCATACTTTATGATCCATGAGTTATGGAGGTTTAAAAAACGCCAAAACCAGCCTATGTTGAGGTTTAAGCGCTGGCATCAGGCGAGTGGGCGAGTGTTCCTCTCATCTCAACAGAACATTATATACACAGTAGTAAGAAAAGCCAGGCCCTCCCTCCCACAAGCACCACATGTGCCATATATCCTGTTTATACAAGGTGCGGGTTCAACAGGGAATGGTGTGTACACTGGGACCCTCTTGTCCTCTGAGGGTTATTTAACACTATGTGGAAGGCCTCTTCTGTGCAAAGCAGCACAAGGAGACATGCTTTAGTGCCTTCCATACCCTCTCACAAATAGAAGATGTAAACTTGCTGGAACAGACACTGGGTAAAGGGGGAGATGTCTATCTATGGTCCCACAGCAGACAAGACTCTTCCCTGAGGAGGGACGTGAAGACAGAGAACTTTAAAAGGCTCTTCCACTTCTCAGAAAACCCTGGGGAGGGAGGGTGCTTCTGTCCCACTCTGGCTGGATCCCAAGGCTGCAAAGCAGAAAAGTTTCCAAACATCCCTAGGAGGTCTCCAAGAGAGATTTTTACCCAACCCTCACTCGGGATGATCCAATTCTATCTCACTAGCCAAGACAGGGCCACTGGCCCTCTGAGAAACCTTTAAAACACAAATCAAAGGCGTACAAAGGTAGTGCAGAGGTCTCCGGTCTGGAATCTGGGTTTCTCTCTCTGCCCCTCCTTTCACCACCCTCCTCCCAGTGGCCTGGCTAAGGGAAGCTGGTGAAGGGGCGGAGGGCATATTCAAATTACACTGCTCTCTCGGCTGCCCTGAGGCTGGGCCGCAGTGTGGACTAGGCTCCTGCCTCCGCAGATCCCAGCTGTGACCCGCCGGGGTCTGTGCCCTGCCCTCTGCTCCCCTCCCCAGGCCGCCTCTCACCATCACATAATGGCGCTGCATCTCCGTCTTCTCGTTCGCCAGCTTGTCGTACTCCACTTTGAGGCTGCGAGGGCAGGAGGAGCCGCTCAGGCCTGACGCCTGCACGACCTCCTCCCGGACCCAACCGAAGGGCCTCCGAGAGCCACTTCTCCACTTCCCTGATGCCCAGGAGGTACCCTGTCCCCCCCCCGCCAGCCTCGGGACGGAAGGGGGCTGGGTCCCCGACACTAGGAACAGGGACCGAAACTACTCGAAACTTCCCACGGCCGGGCGAGCAGACTTATCCTGGACGCCGGGGTGCGGCCCTTGACGCAGGCTCACGACCCCCGAACGCCGAGCAAACCCGCAGGTGACCCCGACCCTCACGCGGGGGCGGCGCCCAGAGCTGGGCAGCTGCGGGCAGCCAAGGGTTAAGGCGGCGCGCTGGGATAGGGGAAACAAAAGGCGGAGGCCCTGGGGTCGGCAGCCCCTCGGTCCCCGCGGGGGGTGGCAGGAGCCGCCTCCTCCCCGCCAGCCCCGGGGCCGCCCCCACCAGCCTTACCTGTGATATTGAGCTTGCAGGAACTGGAATTCGTCTTTGATCCTGTCACAAGACTCAGCCACCGTGAATTTAAATCCCGGCTGCCCGGGCTGATGGGGAGCCTGGAGCCCGCGAGGACAACACAGGGGAGGGGCGCAGGCTTCAGAGGGGATCCAAACCGCCCGGCCCTCCGCGACGTCCCGGCCCCTCCCCGCCGGGCTCCACCAGAGAGGCCACCCTCACCGCCCAGAACCTTCCCAGCAAGTTTCTCAGCTCCTCGACGGGGCGTGGGGGGAGCGCCCCGATCTCTCCCTATCCGCCGCAGGCTCCCATCCTTTTCACTAAAGGGCCCCCATTCCCAAGTAGGCGGGGGCGGGGAGACCTGCCGGGCGAGTTGGGAGACTTAGCAGAGGGGGCGGGGGCAGCGTTAACAGCTCCCCCTCAAAGATCCACAGCCCCGGTGCCACTCCGGCAGAATTACCCTCCTCTCTCAACGGCGTCCCCCCACCCCAGCCCCTTTGTGTGAGAACACACACCCCCCCATAGGTAACAACATGCAAAATGGAGGTGCCAGATAAACTGCCTCGTTTACCCTACCATGATAGATGCTTAAATAAACCGAGTTGCAATTACTCACCGGATGTCTGCCTTGCGGATACATGGCAGGGAGGGGTCGTGATTCCGAGAGCGAGGAAGCGCCGAGAGCCCGGGCCGGAGAGGTGCGGGGGAGGGGGGAGCCGAGCCCGAGCGGGGGGCGGCCGGGGAACCGAGAACTCGCCCCCGGCCCCCCCAGCCCGCTATCACAGCGAAATCCCAGAGTCGGGCGCCCGCCCCAAGTGGAGACAAAGAGCTGCGGAGCAGGCGGTAAAGTCGTCGGCGGGCGCCGAGGCCGGGCGGCGGGAGCGGGCTTTGTGCTCCTAGGGCTCGGCGGGCTGCAGCCGGCTGCCTTCCCCTGGCTGCGTGGACAGTGTCAAAGCCCGGGGCTGCGTGGACATCGTCGGCTCCCCGGCGGATCCAGAGAGGGATCCTGGGGCCGGGGGCTCCTCCTGGGGCGAGCGCGGGTTCCCTCTGGATTACTCAGCGCGTAGAACCTGGAGGGGGGTGCGCCGGGGCAGCCCCAAGCATCCGGGGCTCGCGGGTCGGATCCCAGAGGCAGCGGGTCGGGGACTCGCGACGAGAAGAGGAAGAAGGCAGGCACTGAAGGTGGCTGCTTGGGGCCGCAGGAGCGCGGGAGGGTGAGGGCTGGAGCCCGGCGCGGGCGCTTCGACGCCCCCCCTCGGAGAGGAGAGCCTGCTGTTCCGTCTGCTACTGCCGCCGCCGCCGCCGCCGCCGCCGCCAACCCTTCCCAGGGCTGGGGAGGAACTCCGGGTTCAGTAGGTGCAAATCAACCGCCCTGGCATCTTACTCCAGCGAACACGGGAAGCCTCAGCCAAGGGGTCCTCGCTGCTCCCAACTTGAGCTCTGCTTCCCCAGCGAGGAGCGCTCGGCGCCACCACCGCTGCCGCCTCGCAGCGCGCAGGCAGGAGAGCGCTGGAGAGAAGACGCAGCCTGAGACCAGGGAGCTCTGCGGCTTCCTTCCTTCCCCGCGGCCCCGCTCTCTCCGAGCCCCGACAAACCCCCGAACACAAACACTCAACACACACACATACATACACCAAAAAAAGTGCCTCGGACCTGCGGATACCACACACAGACAAGCGAGGGGGACGAGCACGAGGTCTGAACTGCCGCGAGAGCAGTTCCAAATAGGGACTGAAAAGTAACAAAATAATGTGGCAGCTTCGCCCGGCACTGGCCAATGGGAGCGCGGAGTCCCCACGTGGGGCTGCCGGGCTCGGCCTGCCACTGGGCGCCGCCGGGCGCGACGTCACAATGCCCTCTTGTGTCTAAAACTATGCATGAAAAGTAGCAATCAGGCCCTACCCGCTGGTGACTTTCGCATGGGAGTGAAAAACAGCGCTCCTCAGATCAGGAATTAACCGAAAGACATATAATAAATAGATATATATTATAGTCCTGGGCTGCTAGTTTTTTTCCTCCTCTTTTTTTCCCACGATCTACTAGCAAATAATTATTTAGCGGGAGGGGGGAAGAGAAGACAGGAATAACAACAAAAGAAAGACAAGCTGTACGATCTTCAAAACCTGTGGCTAGTAGTAATGTATCGGTTTATTCTGCAGTGGTGGAGAACGATTCCTCCCAGTAATCTCATTAGGTCTGCAAAGCAGCCCAATTAGATACTATAAAACAAACAGAACCACTTTGTCACTTTAATGTTTTCACCTCACAAGATTTAGGACAGATAAAATGGTGGCTCCCAAAGTTGACTCCGATCTTTAAAATTTTGCTTGGAACTGAGGCTGTCCCTATCTTTATCCCTTCCTACCTCGGCCCATTAGCCCCCAGCTTCCCTTCTTTGTTCGTTCGCCCTTCTTTTCAGAAAGCCAAATAAACAGCTCCTCTGATATGCGTCGGCTGCCTGCTAGAAGTCTGAGGAACTCTGGCTTGGCGGGCAGGGCAGATGGAAGGGCCCGGCTGCCCGCGGACAACAGGCTCAGTTCGCGGCTGGTCCCACTTGGGGTTCCTTCCCAGTGGAGGCAGCTACGTCCTGACCACAGGCTTCCCCGGGGGAGGAGGCGCTCCCCGCCGCGCTCCAGGTCCGAGGGAGTGGAGCTGGGAACAGGGTCAGGACTCTCCCGGGCGCAACCCGGGAGCTCCGAGTTCCCACTCGGTTTACTCGGCTTAGTCGCTGTATTATCACAGCGTTGGCAGCAGCTTGTGGAGGAGCGTGTGAGAACCTGTGGTGTCTGGGGCGCCAGCCTCGACGCCCCTGGGGGCGAAGCCGCTCCCTAGCCTCCCGCGCGCGCCTGGCGCACCCCTGCACGACTCCTCGCAGACTCCCTGAGCAGTCCCAAAGGCTACTCGACTCTTGGGTCAGTTTGCCCGCAAACCGATAGCCTCGTCTCCTGCGCTCGGGGTTACGTCAGGGCAGACCAGACCTAGGCAAGCGGCCCTCGGAGACAGCACAGCCGGGTGGGCGGCCCAGGCGGTTCCCCAGGCCTCTCCCGGGTCCTCTCAGCAAGCCCGAACGCACTCTGGGGCGGCGGCGGCGGCGGCCGCGCGCAAGCCGGCCGCGCGCCCCCGTATCTATATTTTCCCCTCATTAGAAGCCGAAGGTTCGCTTTTGCATCTTAATGAGGAGCTGAGAGCAAGCCGGCCCTCGGAGGCCGGTGCGCGGGGAATTACACGTGAGCGCCGGCCTCAGAATTGAGTCTCCCCGTGCCCGCTTCGGCCGCCTGCCCCGAACCGCGCTTCTCTCTCCATTTATTTATTCTCCTAAATAAAAACATAAATCGTGTGCAGCGCGCACCGAAAAGGGGGGAGTTAGAAGAAACCCGGCTCGACAGATGCGAGCATCTGGCCGCAGCATTCATTAGACACAAAATGGCTCCTCTTCGGAGCTTCCTTTTCCCCTCCCCCTTCTCTGCCCTCCCCCTTACGTCACGGGTGGGCGCACCCGCTCCCTCCTTGCCCCGCCCTTCTTTCCGCTGTGGCCCCCACGTGGGGCACTCCAACCACGCCCCTGAGCAAGACCTAACAACCAATCACAGATAGCCAAAGGAGCTCTAGGTTACTGATTGGTGGAACTTCCAGGCGCTGTCAATCCGTGATCAGAGCTGTCAGTCAAAACCACGCGGGGTGGGGGAGCGCTGACAAATGCCGAGGCTTCTGAGCCTCCCGCTTGCAAATAGTGCTTGGAATGGCTGCTTAATTAGCTTTGAATGGCTTTTCCTTCCAGCTCAAACAATCTGTCACTACCATGTGGTATAAAGGAGCCATGCATAAAAAAGTAAGCAGAGGCTAAATATCAATTTGATTTTGTGTATCAAAGGAATATTTTATTTTTCTCCCTAGTAATGAAACGTATCAATTTAAATAATAAAAGGTAAAAACACACACACAAACCCGCAAAAAAAGAAAGAAAAAGGAGAAAAAGAAGAACCAAAAATAATAAGAGAGAGAAAGAAAGAAAAATAAAACTCGAACACCACGGTGTTCTAACTCTTGCGCACGACTGAAATAGGTAATTTCTACAGGCCACGTTCAGAAGGAAGCCTGACGACTCACCCTCAACCCCCTCCCCTTTAAACCTGCATTTAGTGTTTTGTTGTGGTCCTCCTCTTTCTGTCTAGGAGTGATGGGGGAAGGGTGGCCTGTAAAGTAGGAGGGGAGGTGGGGGCGGGGAGAAGGGCAACTTTAAAGAGAGCTCTTTGAAGCTGCTAATCAAAGTGGAGGGGGTTTTAAGACCCTGTAAACTGAGTGTCCTACAGCAGGTCTCGATTTGGGAGCCGAGAAGAGAGGAGGGAGAGAGCGGGTGTACGTCTTGCCCAGATTTATTAAACACAATGCCTTCAAGATGCCCGGGAAGCGGCGCCTCGCCTGGTCTCCTCCTCTCGGTCTCCCTCCGAACTGGCTCCGACGGCGCCCGCCCGCTGGCGGCCAAGGGAGCCGCTGGCCCCCCAGGTCGAGTCTATACGGACTATGTATAGAAAAGCACAACAGCTCAGTGTCAGGTCCGTGTTTCTCCCCTGCAGCGACTGCGGCGCTCCGGGAAACCCCACGAGCCAGCGAGCTCCTGCAAAACAGACAGATCCATGTCGAATTCACCTGTAAGCCCCGGCGCCGGGCATGGCACACTGGAGGAGTCAGTCACCCCGCCTGATGGACGAGGTTTTGCAGAACGCCGCCTCCACGGCAGAACCGGACTGCCAAAGCTTACCAGGCAGTAAGGAAGAATAATCCTTGATCGCTTAATAGGTACAAAGCAGGCCACTGCTTCCCAAAAACCACTCTGCATCCTGTCCTCACTTCCTAAGAGGCCTGGCTGGTGGCTTATTTTACAGAATAGAAAGGCGAGGCGAGAAATCTTAGCAATTTGCTCCAGATTAGGCAGAAGGTCAGAATTAGAAGCCAGGGCAGCTGGCTCTTGTGGGAGCATTTGTGAAGGAAAGATTTCATTCATTCATTCTTCCTTCCTTCATTCATTCCCCGCCCTTTCTGAGGGTCTGAGTGTGAGGGCAGCACTCCCGCCTTTGGATCTCACTTGCTCTGCACTGAGCTTCGGTCCTAACTCTGCCCCCACTGCCTGAACCCTGAGCAGGAAGGGGGCAGGGAGCTAATTAACCAGGCCAGCACCCCTTTAAGCTCACCACTGCTCTGCCCCCACTCTCATGCCACCCCACAAATTAGGAAAAACAAGGAGAAAAATATATTTCTTTTTTGCTTGAGAAAGAGAAAAGAAAATAAAAAACATGTATACAACACCCTGTCCAAAGCGCTTGACAATTATTTTAAAGAAGGGGGGTAGTGGAGAGAAAGAGTTCAAACGTCTCTGTCTCCAGTTCTAATTGGAAACGTTTCAACTGTTTATGTTACAAGAAGTGTCAGGGTCATTTGCTACCGGAGAGCTGACTTTTCATTGGCTGCTTAATTGAGTACCTCCGAGTCCACCCCACGTGGGAGAGGAATTCCTGGCACATTAAAAAAAAAAAAAAAAAAAAAAGTCACCGAGTGAGAAAGAAAGCCCGGTCTGGATTTCCAAAGTGGAGGTTCCCCAGACCCTCATTTGGGGTGCAGGATGATTGATGGGCAGTTTCTGCCAGCCCCAAGAGCTGCTTCTCTGGTCCTTTAAAAATAAATGTCAAATATTCAGATAAGTGTTAATATATGTTTCTTTTCTTGGGAATTAGAGGACCTGGCTGTGGCCAGCCACCAGGCTGTGGCCTCCTATGTGAGGAACTGATCACAGGGTCTTGGGTGGAGTTATAATCCTCTCCCTGACATCTCTTCCCCTAGAGCCTTCACAGGCTTTGACTTTTTGGAGGTCTCTTCTTGGAACTGCCCCAAGGGGAAAGAAATCTCCCCCACCACTACCTGCCTCAAGTTGATTCTTTAAGGTTCCTCTGATTTTTTGGACTTTACTTCATTCCTAGGGTAATTCTGTTTCCTTCCCCCAACCCCTCCATCCACCAGTCCTCCCAGACCTTCCTCCACAAGCCAGCACCTCACCATAGAGCAAGAGGAAGAGGAATTTGTATTTATTTGACAAACTTACATAGTGCTTACTCTGTACCAGATGCTATTCTAAGCCCTTGGCAAATATTAACATATTTAATCCCCACACAAAGAATGAAGTAGTTGCCATTAGTATCACTCCCATTTTACAGATGAGAAATTGATACAGTGGTACAATAACTTGCCCAAGGTCACTTCAGTGACTGATATACTTGAACCCCAGCAATTCAGCTCCAGAGTCCACATTCTTAACTAAGCATTCCTTGCTGCCTCTACAAGGTTGGCTTTCCAGGACAGTGGTCAGAGCTACAGGATGGACCATAAGAATCTGAAGGGCCCCAAGAAGTCCCAGAGGCAGCTCTTAGTGAGTGTGTCCTGTAGTCATCTCATTTCAGGGAAGGGAGGCTCATGAAGTTGCAGGGACTTCCCAGAGTCTCCCAACTCTTCTTCCAACTCTGGCTGTTTCAAGCTATGTGACCTTAGGGGACCTATTTAATCTTGCTAAGCCTCCATTTCCTCATCTGTAAAGTGGAGATAACAATCCTGTCTACCTCAGAGGATTGTTTGAGGATCGATGGAGATAATGCATGTGATGTACTTAGTACAGAGCTGGCACATTAAGTGATCAATAACAGTTAGCTAAGGTGGCCATGATGATGATATAGAACCAGCTCAGGGATTCAATTTATTGAAGGTTTTCTGCCTGTAGAGACGAGGAAGGTTCAGTGTGCCAGTACTGGTAGAAGGTAAGTCAGGCAGACGCCCCAACAATATTCCATATACATATAGCCAAGCCCTGGGAGGGATGCCCAGCTCCCTTGGAGTTCTCAGGAAGGCCCTCTGGAGGTCCTAGGGCCTTCCCTCCTTCTCCAGACTTCCCATTCTTTGCATGGTCCTAGATGACCTTGGACATCCCTATTGCCCGGTAGACCCCTGGGGTGTAGGAGAAGGGGATAGATAGAATGAGAGAGCAATTCAAAGCTAACTCCTGAGGGGTGCAGAGGTAGACAGAGGGAGGGAGAAATATGGCTGCCATCACAATGGAGTTCACAGGATTTCTGAGATGAGCTATAGAAGTAAGTGTACAAAAGTATGATCTTGGGCTGGGAATGTAGCTCAGGTTGTAGAGCACTTGCCTGGTGTGTGCAAGGCCCTTGGTTCAAAGTTCAATACAGAAAAAGGAGGAGAGGGAGAAGAAGGAGGAAGATCTTGTTCTGAGGGGGAACAGTGTTATGAGAAGGGGTTCTCAGAGGACTTCATGAAAGGGTGAAGCTTCAGCTCAGCCCAGCAGGATGGACAGAAGTTCCAGGGGGTAGAGAGAACCAGAATGAACAAACACTTTTAACAAAATCCTTCCTTTGCCTCTCAGCCTATCAGAGTCATTTCCCTTCCTTGGGCCCTTTCTTTGTTTCACCTTCTGACAAGGTGTTATTTGCTCCTGGAGAAAGGAAGCTAAGAACTTGCTTCTCTGTGACCCTGGTCCTCATCCCCTCTCTCATCTCAGGCTCCAATGAAGGATATCCCTAAAGCCTACTAAAGTCAGGAGAGAATGCATCTACTTACCAATAGAATGAATTTACTGTGTGGCAGTACTTGCTGGGAATCAGGAAACCTGAAGGTCTCCCAGATCTTGGGCAGGACTTCAAAACTCTTAGGATCTCAGTTTCCACATCTGTAAAATAGAAATAATGGTACCTGATTGCTTACCAGTCAAAAGTTTACAGGAAGCCTGCTCTATGAGAGATTTCTTTGTAAATACCAATATCTAAGGAAGGCCTTGCCTTTGGGACATATATAAGCCTAGACTGCTCCAATTCTAGGCTGCATGTAGGTTCTAAGTATTAAATGAGAGTCCATGTAGGGAGGTAGGACTTGGTAGAAAGGTGGGTCAGGGAAGCAGCCTATGGAGTGCGACCCTTGGTATGGTGGAGAGAAGGGGAGAGAGGAGAGTTCCAGATAAGAGTAAAGGTGCCCAGCTACGGCACTTCAGAGAACATTGGGGAAATTGGGTTTGCTTGGTGGCCCAATAGGCAAAGGAAACCGCTGTCTTCTCTCCAGAAAGCTAAGGCAACCAGACTGCCAGGTGGTGATTTACAATGAAGCCCTCATGTCCACCTGGGACTTTGTAGGGGGCAGGTGTGCAAAGTAGGCATGGAATGTGTTTGTTCACCTGTCTTTTAGCAGAGGCAGAAGACTGGAAACATTCTCCCTACACCTCCTCCAAAAGCCAAGTGAATTGCATCTTGCTGTCCCCAAGGTGCACTTTGCTGACCTCTATTGACTAATGGCGCAGGGTTTCCATGCCTCATGCTGGAACCGGGTAAATATTTATCGAAGTGATCGGGCGTCCTAATTAAGAGATTTGTGCTGTTTCTTTCTTTCCTTTTTAAGGATTCAAAGCCAAGGCTTAGGAGATTAAGAAATAGTTTGCTGGTATTAATGCATCCAACTTCACAAGGGTGGAGGCCCAAACTGCAAGTATTATCCAGGGCAGCGGAGGGAACTGCTGGAGGTTGGCCTGGATGATTAGGGCAGGACTCTAGCCAAGCGTATCTAGTCTTTAATGGGGTTCTGAGTTGGGGTAGGAGGAGAAGAGAGGGTATTTGCCTGACAGTTTTAATTTTTTATTTCCAAATCTGCTCATGGCTTTATATCTTTCTATTAAATGAATTTATAAATGAGTTTGTCATATATATTCAGTAATAGTGATGAGTTTATCCAGTATACTAATATATACCAATGCTTCTCAGTTGGGGTGACTTGTCCCCTCAGGGACATTGGGCAATATCTGGAGACATTTCTGGTAATCATGACTCAAGGTAGAGGTGCCACAGGAATATGTAGTAAGAGAGAGGCCAGGCATGCTTCTAAATATCCTACAATGCCCAGAGCATCCCCCACAACAACAAAAAAATTGTCTGGATAAAAACGCCAATAGTGTTAAGGCTAAGAAACTGATATATACTCTCTTATCTAAACAACTAGCGTAGTTCTTTGTGTCCCTATTTTGCAGAGGACTCAACTGAAATACATGTCACATGTGCAGGAAGGGAAGGCACTCATGGTTGAACCCAAAATCTTCTGCCTCCAAAGCTCATTCTGTTTTCTCTATTCTCTGTGGCCTCTCCACTAGAAAGCAATTCAAGCCAACCAGCTATGAGTTCCTACCAACATATAGAATTTCTCTATTTTACAGTTGCCCTACAAATTAACAGTTTTGTAGTTATTCAATAAATCCCTCTGTGGAGGGCTGGGTGAATCTAGACATGATCTAGGATTCACTGGAAGATCCTGCAACAGAAACAATAGGCCTGAGCCCTGTGAGTGTATGTGTTCCACAGAAACAGTCTTAGCAGTTGCTGTTGGCCCAACTCTGAAAGGGTTGGGAGGTCAAATAGAATAAGGTTGTATTGAGTTTGGTGTGGAGGGATGGCCCAGTAAGGGGATATTCTTTGCTTCCATTAGGGGTATCTTTCCTGAAGTTGAGGTTCTGCAGGAGGGAGATTTTGGCAGCAGAGTAAGGTGTGCTGGAACAGGGATGGGGTTGCAAACAGAGGAATTGACAGAGACTCTGAAGGTCTAGGCTTCAGGTTGACTCTGGAAGTTGGGGAACATGGAGAGATGGTAGCAAGAAAAAGGGAAGATGGACTTCAGTTGTCAGAAAGGAGAAAGTAAGGCAAATAAATGACTCCAGATTTTAATACTGGAATAGAATTTCAAAAAAAATGACTCAATTGGGAAGGCTGAAGATCCAATTTATTTGACAATGAAGCCACCACAAAACATCTATAGAATGAAGCAAGCTGCAGAAAACAAAACTAATACTTTTGTCCTCTTTTTTCAGTTTAAACACCATATCTATAGAATCCAGACAAGATAAAACATGTGGAGCGGGGGAGATGTCATCATCTGTAGAAGAAACAGAGGACCAGAGAGTTGAGTGGTTGAAATCCCAGAACAAATGGTAATGGTGAGTTCTGAGCAGCCCTCCCTGCCACCATAGGACAGAGGAGGCAAGGGAGACCCAGAGAGGTGGAGTGGCTTGCCCATGTCATACATCTCATGAGTAGTGGGCTGGGCTTCCATGCCAGCCCAGTCCAGCTGCAGAGTCTGTGCCCATACCCAATGTACTACCTTACCCAATACCATCTGGCCTCACCAACCTTCCAGTGAAGGTCCTATTGGAACAATGCTCTCCGTAAAACAGGGTGCTGGCACTTTCTGAGATGTCATCTAATTTATGACACTAACCTCTTGGCCCTCATCATTCATTCTAGCCCCCTTACTGAGCACCTTCCTGTTCTATGGAAACTAACAGCTAAGTATCATGCTTCCCTCACTGTCAGCATTCTGGATAAAAACACAGTTCCAGGATAAGATGCTCCAAGCAAGAGGAGAAAGCAACAATAAGGTGGAGACCATCTCTGGCTGCAGTCATTTCTGGTTGGCAATGTCTTTGTGGAGATGATGGGTTCTTCTGCACCCCCATTCCAGTGTTAGCCACTGCCTTCTTAACTGTCAAGGCTAAGCTCTGTGTATCTGGAGGGTACCACTTTGTGAGTTCTGAATTTTGGTGACAGCAGATCTTCTTGAAATCAGAGAGTCTAGAGGGGACCCACCTGTTTTCCCTATCCTCCTGACTGTATCAGAAGTACCCCAACCCCTAGAAACAAGAATAAAGCCTACTGGGGAATGCTTAGGGACAATGGATTTGGCAGTGATGTTTTAGATATGATACCAAAAGCCCAGGCAGCAAAAGCAAACATAAACAAATGGGTATAAATCAAACTTTAAAACTTCTGAGCATCAAACCAAATGATCAGCAGACTGAAAAGGCAGTCTACAGAATTAGAGAAAATATCATTAAATCGTGTGTTTGATAAGGGATTAATACCCAGAATACATCAAGAACTCCTACAACTCAACAACAACCAAACCAAATAACTCAGTTTAAAAATTAACAAAGGACTTGAAAGATATTTCTCCAAAGAAGACATACCAATGGCCAAAAAGTATTTGAAAAGATGCTGAATGATACTAATTATTAGAGAACTGCAAGCCAAAAACCACCAGGAGATATCATCTCCCACCATTGGGATAGCCACTACAAAACAAAACAAAAACAAAGTGAAAAGTGTTGATGAGGACATGGAGCCGTCAGCACTCTTGTGCACTGTTGGTGGGAATGTTAAATGGCACAGCCACTGTGGAAAACAGTATGGTGTTTCCTCAGAATACTCAAATAGAATTGTCATGTGATAGAGTGATCCCACAGTCTGGTATATATCCAAAAGAATCGAAAACAGAATCTCAAAGAGATGGTTAAACATTAATCACCCTTGTTCATTACAACATTATTTACAATAGCCAAGAGATGGAAGCAACCTGAATTTAAGCCACAGACAAATGGATAAAGAAAATGGATGAAAATACACAATGGGATACTAGCCGGCCTTCAAAAAGATGGAAATCTTGCCCCATGGTGCAACCTGGGTGAACCCTGAGAACATGATGGTAAGGAAAATAAGTCAGAAAAAGACAAATATATGCACTTTTATGAGGTATCTAAAATAGTCACATCCAGAGCAACAGAAATAGGATGCTGGTGGTTCCACACTGAGGGGAGAGGCAAATGGGGATTGTTCAGTGGGCACAGAACTTCAGTTTTGCAAGATGGAAAGTCCTAGAGATCTCTTGCACAAAAACGTGCCTATAGATAACACTTTAAAAGGGTAAAGATGTTAAGTTTTATATTATGTATTTTTTACTTTACTACCAAAAAAAACAAAAACAAAAACAAAACAAAACAAAAAAACACAGCCCCTGCAGCAGGTAGCAAGTGCATGCTATTGTGCTATTGAGTTCTTCACTTGGATCATGTGGTTCCTGGAGACCCAGCTCCTAACCCTCTCCTTCCTTCTTAGCAAGGTCTGGATCTGGAATGTCCCCCAAAGTCTCATGAGTCCAGAGAAGCCATTCTCAAAAGAATCACTTTTGAGAAGTGATTGGATTATGAGGTGTCTTTCCTCATTAATGGATTAACCCATTGATGGCTGAATAGACTGCTGGGAAGTGGGACCTAGTTGGAGGAAGCAGGTCACTGGAAGCATGCCCTGGAAGCTTTGGTGTTCTCCCCAGCCCCTTCCCTCTCTCTGTTCCTTTGCCACTCCCTTGTGTCTGTCTCACCTCCGGCCCAAAGCAAGGTGGCCAGCCAACCATAGGCTAAAACCAAGAGCCCAAATAAATCTTTCCTCCTTTAAGTTGCTCTTGTCTGGTTTTTTTGGTCACAGTGATGAAAAGCTCAATAACACATTGCTATTAAATGTTTTCTGTATCAAATAGCTAGAGGGACTGGTTCCTGTTTCCAGCACCGGAATCAGGACAGATACACTCTTGCTTCTTCCAGCATATCCCTGCCATGTCCATCTCAGCCTGAGACTTCTGAGGTGTTTTGTTCTTCCTTGAGGTTTACCTGGTTCACAAGAATAGCAATATTGATGACTCATGGCCCTCAAGGCTGTGCATAAGGAGATGAACCAGGCAGAGCTTAAACCATTAACGGGCATAGTTTGGAATCCTGACATTCCTACTTTTCTTTTGCTGTGGGGCCTTGGGCAAGACATTTGTTTTTGCCAAACCTCTGTTTTCTCATCTGTAAAATAGAACAGTGATAGTGCCCTTCTACAGAGCTATTGTGAGAATTACACAGGATCCTGTGTAATTGGGCAGGCGGCAAACCTTCCCTGACTATTAGTGATTCTGAATGAATGAGGACACATCAACCACTTTGTATTGATACACTCCACTCCTCAGCCTCTAACTCCAAATGCGGATGCTTTTCTTAACAAGGGCCAGATCTTAAATGTCTCATGTTAACCAGAGACCTGGAAAGAAAGGAAACTGGATACTCAGAGGCCCAAGTACAGGAAGTCAGGGCTGATCAGAGGGTCCTTGGAGCCCTGGGAAAAGGCGGTTACAGGTGGATGCGTTTTCAGGTGGACCCAAAATGTGTATGTATTGGCAGGGTGTGAGAGGGTGGGGACTTACTCATCCAGAGCCAGTAAAGGCCAAATGTGGAAGCAGCCCCCCCTTCCACCTGTCTGTAGCCTCCCTCCCTGTGGAGGCCACACCTCTCTCCCTATGGGGCTGGGAGCCGGAGTTGAGCTGCCCCCACAATTGGCAAGCATTGATCCCTCTTAGCTAATAAAAGACACTCTCCAGCCTAATAAATTGTGGGCTCAGAACTACAAACTCAGGCAGGAGTGAGTCTAGATACAGGAAGAACTCATTCCCCCATAGGGTCTGTGGATCTGAACTTCAGGCTGAGTCCTAAGAGAAGACACCTGTGATGCTCTAGGTTGGGATCTGCAGAATTGAAAGCTAAGCAGAATCAACACATGTGGTTATCAGTACACAGGGCATTGTGAACACAGACCGACTCCCACATGATAATTCAACATGCCCAGTTTTAGAGCTCCCAAAAGGAGCTCAGGGAGATCAGAAGAGCAGATGAGTTGGCCCTGGGTGGCTAATGGCTTTGAAGGCCAGGCTAAGTGACCTGGCCTGTATTGGGAGGACACTGAACTCAGTGACTACTAGTTGTTGAGCTCATGCTAAGCTGTTTCCACAATTATCTCATCAAACTCTAGAGCAACAGTCTGTCCTGACTCTCTCTGAACCAATGTGCCCCCCGCTACAGGGAATATTGGAAGCTGGAATACTGAGCCCCTTCCAAGAACTATCCCAGGCCAAGGTCAGACACCTTGTTCAAGGTCATGTCCTCCCCGGGAAAGCCAGCATCCAATGATGGGTGGAAGTGGGGGTACAGAGCCCTGTGCCTCAGTTTAGGGTAACTCTGAAATGCCAGCCCAGTCCCAGATCTCCTCAAAGGACCACTGAGGCCTTTCTGTGACTGTTTCTAGCTCGGTTTCTCCCTATGCCCCATCCTGCTTCCCAGTGGATTAACACAGAAAGCATTGCTCACAAAACTGCCTATAAATGAATGTTCTTGACTTTACAGTTGCCAGATTTAGCAAATAAAAATACAAGACATTCAGTTAAATTTGAATTTCATTCAAACTTTTTTTTTGTAACACTATACCCCCAATATCGCCTAGGGCACACTAAAACAAAACAATCACTCGATGTTTACTTGGACAGATTTAACTGGGTGTCCTGTATTTATCTGGCAAGGTTGCTTCATCTGTGAGTCTGTTCTCTGGGGTATCAGACCTATAACAAACCACATGATGTGGGTCCTACTAGTGTCCCCATTTTAGAAACAGAAAACTGAGCCTCCAAGTTCTGGTCACATAAGTGACCCTACAGCAGTGGATTTGCGAGCTGGATCTGGGGACTGTGGGGGTGCCAAAACTTCTCCAACAGCTTCAAAGCACCACCTGTAACTCACTGGGCCTGTAGCTCCCGAGAAAAAGGCTCCAGCCCGGGTTTTCCAGACAGCCTTCCCAGGGCAGGGCTGAACAAACCCCTGGAAGAACATTTTAATCAGCCACCTTGTCTCAGCCTCTCTTGGCCTTTGCTTTCATTGTCAGAGTCTGTGTCAATAGCTGGAAATCCAGGCAGCAGCACAAGTAGACATTTCACTCCTTCCCAAGCAGAGATCTCACAAAGGGCAGGGCTCCCCTCTTTACACAGAAAACAAACAGGTCTCCAGACTCCCAGGGGCTGGGGGCCGCCTGGGGCAGATGAGGCTAGGGGGAGGGGGAGGGGCAACCAGCTGCCTCGACCTCGCCGGGCGCCCACCCTCTCTGGCTGTCCATTTCCATCTGCCTTTCTCTGCAAAGTGAAGCTGCCTCAAGCCCCAGCCCTGCTCATTGGGTCTGTGGCAATTCCACTCATCCTCCCTTCTAGCTGGGCGTGATCCCTAAGCAAGAGGGATCTGCTACTTCCCTGTGCAAGACCCCTCTGTGGCTCCCTACAACCACAGACCACGCACCTCAGGGCCTCTCTCCTTTCCCTGCTAATGAAATCCCACCTGTTCTTCAAGACCCTGCTTTTCTGTGAAGACTTTGCTACCCACTCCACCCTGGTCAGACCAAGTCACTGCCCCTTCTAGCTACCTTCCTTATGTCTGATGCCCTCCCCTCCAGGGTGTCCTGCCCTTGTGTAGCTGGACAGGTGTGGGTCTCTTCTCCAGGCTGTGACATTCATCTGAGCTTCGTGCAGCACTTTCCAGTGTGTACAGTGACTTAGGACCCCCTCTGTGAAGCTCACCTAGCACAGTGTGCAGGCAAAATGGTGAGAGGAAGCCCTGGCTGGCTCTTTCTCTGCCCTGCCCAGTGCCTGCCCAGCTCCTGCTAGCTGGGGGGGGGGGGGGGGTTGGGCAGGAGTTCCACTTCTGGTTTGGCCTGCTTCCTCTTTAACTGGAATGCTGGCTGGGTGACCAGGAGTTCAGCTTCTGGGGAGTGCGATGGGAAGCTCCCCCGCCCCCCACCACCCCCCACGGTGCCATTGCCAGTAAGGCAAGCAGAACTGGGACTAAGGCCCACGTAGGCAGCCCAGAGAAGGGGAGCCGGAGGAGGGGGTGCTTTCCACCTCTGTTGGCCTGACATCACTGGCCCATCTGAGAAAGAAGCAGACCTGGACTCTGATTTTCACTGGCCACGGCAGGGCTGCCCCGAGAAGAGCATCCAGACACCCTGATCCTTTAGAGTGAGAGCCAGTTTCCTCAAGGAATATTATGGGTCTCTAGTCCAAGCAGATCCCAAATCCCACTTCTCTTACCCCCTCCCCACTGCAACCAGCAGGTCCTGGCCACCATGGTGTCTCTGCTGGATGACTGCAGCAGTCCCCCAACAAGATCTGATTTCTATCCCCCACCCCATCTTAGCCTACTCTCCACAGAGCGGTCAGGATGGTCATGTCACTCTGCTACTCCAAGCCCTGACCTCACTCCTCATTTTTGAGAAAAGCCCATGATCTGTCCCTGCATCCTCTGCCCTGCTCACCTGGCTCTCCCCACTCACTAGCTCCCCTGTGCAAGACATACCTCTGTCTTAGCCTTCACTGCGGCTGGAAGGATCTTTCCCCAGAAATCATCTGAACTAACTTTCTCCCTCCTTCACACCTTGCCTTTCCAGTAAGGCTGAGCTGGCTGCCCTTTTTAATACTGAAGTCAGCTCACTCCCAACCCCACCCTGCTCTGCTTTCTGCCTCTTCAGTAACACAAACCGTAAGACTCACTTATGCTGGTTGCTTTAGTCTCTCCTGTCCTGGTGTGTCCACTCCATGAGGCCAGGGACTCTGTCTTATTCACTACTGAAGCCCTAAAACAGCGCCTGGGCATGCGGGATGCACTCAATAAATATTTATGGGTTGAGCCAAGTCTGTCAATGTGGGTGACAATAGTCCCTATATCACTAGGCTGGGAAGCTTAAATCAGTCCATTAGGAACATTTAGCTCAGTGCCTGGCTGTGGTAAGTACTCAGTGAATGTTTTTATGATTAATATGCTAAACAGATGGATTGTTATAAAGGGGCTTCCCCATGAAGGAGAGGGTGCCCCTGCCCTCTTCCTTCCGGTTGGGAGTACCTGAGGGCCATTCTGTGCCTGGGATGTTAGCTGACAGCTAAGCTGCCTTCCCTGCATCTGTCTTCCACAGAGGTTGGTGGGTAAGGAGCTCTTTGGGCAGGGATTCTTAGAACAGCCTCCCTTGAAGGAACCTGGAGGTCTGCCAGTCAACCCTGTGCTTGCTTCATAGGGGAACACCAAGGTCCCTTGTGGGAAAAGGACTTGACTGAGGTCAGAGAGGCTTTGACTGAAGTCAGTATGGGTCCCTCTCCGCACACTTTCAACAGCTGCATGTTTGGGCTTTTCCCAAAGCAGGAGTAGGTATCTGGCAACCAGTGAAAAACCAGTTGGTTAATGTTAATATGGAAAGCCATACACAGGCATTTTCAGTTTTCATTTGATCATGCTTATATTAAATCACCTTTGTTGCAAAGAATAAAATGATATGAAATTTAAAGTATCCTGGAAAATCTGAGATATATTTTCATTTTTATTTCAACAGATATTTATTGAGTAAATTATGTGTAAGTCTTGGAGACATAGAAGGACAGGATACATTCTTTTGAGAGTCCTTCAGTGGAGCTGAGCGTTGTGGAGCATGCCTATAATCCCAGTGACTGGGGATGCTGAAGCAGGAGGATCACAAGTTGGAGGCCAGCCTCAGCAACTTAGCAAGGCCCTCAGCAATTTAGCAAGACCTTGCCTCAAAATAAAAAATAAGAACTGGGGATGTGTTTGAGGGATAAAGCACCCCAAGTTTAATCCCCAGTACCCATCCCCAGAAGAGGTGAATGGATAAACTGTGGTATATCCAGACAATGGAATATTACTCAGACATTTTAAAAATGTATGAACTTCGAAAAGACATAAATGAACCTTAAATTACTAAGTGACAGCAGCCAATCTGAAAAGACTACAGACCAAGATTCCAACTATATGACATTCTGGAAAAGGCAACACTATGAAGACAGTAAAAAGAAGAGTGATTACCAGGGATTGGGGTATGAAGGGATGAGTATGTGGAGCCCAGAGGATTCTTAGGACAGTGAAACTGCTCTGTGTGATACTATATGGCATCCACCATATAGTACAGTAGCATATGTCATCACTTTTTTCAAATAATGTTATTGCATATTTGTCAAAACTCATAGAATATACAATACCAAAAGTACTCATAGCACGTACCACACCAATGTGAACTATGAACTCTGGGTGATAATGATGTATTCATGTAGACTGACAGATTATAACAAATGTACCCTCTGCTGAGGGCTATTGGTAATGGGGGAAGTTGTGCAAATGTGGGGGTTGGGGATAATCTATTTTCTACTCAGTTTGGCTATATAACCTAAAATTACTCTAAGAAAATAAATTCGATTAAAACATTTGCTAAAAAATTAACTCAGAATGAATAAAGAAAAATACACCTGGGAAACCAAGTGTGGATGAAGTTCACAGACTGAGACTCTCAGAGGAGCAGAGGTCTTCAAGGTCCTGTTTCCACCTGCTCCTGTGACTCCACTTTTAGGTAAGATTCCCTTACTACACTGCCCAGAGGGACAGCTTTTTCACTGGGGCATAACTTTCTAGGGATCTCAGTGGGTTAGAGGTAAAGGGGCTTAAGATGTCACTACCCAGCCCCTCTGTAGTTTGGATGAGCACTAGGGCATAGAGGGGCGGTTATTGGTCCATGGTCTCACAGTTGTGAGCAGCACGGCTGGGCCATCTCCTGACTCCAGGCTCAAAGCTCTCTGGCAGCCTCCCTTTACTCTGTAATTCTCCCCAGTCCCCACCGGTCCATGAGGTTAGGGCAGGGAAGGATTGGGATGGCCTAGATGCAGGTGTCAGGCCCATGGTGAAGGGTGGTAGAGGGCAGAAAGGTGCCCTGTGCTCCAGGTCCAGGCCAAACAGTAGTCGTACCTTTCTAAGCCGCCTCCCTCTCCTCCTTCCTGTGAATGGCCACCTTCCTGGAGACCTGGAGCTGGAGCCTTTGTCTCTCAGCCTCTCCTTCCCCGGTTTGCCTCTGCCCTCCTCTAGCCTTCTCTACAAAGGGAAGGGAGGAGTGTCCCAAAGACTGACAGCACTCAGGACAAGGCCTTTTAAGGGGGCAAAAAGTGGAGTGTGGATTTCTCCATTCCCAGCTGGCCAATTGGTGCTGTGCAAGACCTCCTCAGCAGGAACACTGGAGAGCACTTTCCTGTTCCCACTGTGGAGAGGGGTTCAGAGGCATGCCCAGGAGTACCATGCATGGTTCCACAGCACCTGCCCCCCTTTCACCACATAAAAAGCCACCAACTGCTCCTATGAGGATCTAATTAATTTTTCTCCTTGATACTTGACACCAGGAACTCTGGGTTAGGGGTGTACCCAATCTGGGATCTGAGGGGAACAGGGAGATGAAACAGAGAACTGTGGTCACAACCCACACATGCCACTTGCTGGCTGAAGCCCATCTCCCTCCAAGGCTGTCAGGGCCCAGCCACCTCAGCTGCCTCGTGGTATCCCACACTGGACTCCAACCACAAGGTCCCTTGGTTCCTTCTTCAACCAGCCAAGTGCCTGCTGCCTCCGCCTCTGCCTCAGTGTGGGGCTAGAACTGGCTCCACCAGCTGGTGATGGTCCATGTTCAGTGATGTCATACCACAATGAGAGCGTTTACACCAGAGTTATGGGCAAGTGACACCCGTCAGCTGCCCCATCACCAGAGCCATCTTCTGGGAATTTACCAGCAGACAACTGTGCTCCTTTTTCCAGGAACATGCTTTCTTTTTTTTTTTTTTTACACTTCAGTTCAAATGGGGCTTCCTCTGAGAGGCCTTCTGCTTTCCCAGGCCTGGTCACACCTGCTGTCACAGGCCTATTTCTTGTGCCTTTCCTCAGAAATGGGTAGAGTGTGGAGTGTGTAGTAGGATGTTGAGAGGGACATGGAACCAACTAAGGCATGACAGTTGTCAGAAGGGGAGACTCCCCTTCTGCGGGAGCTGTGCGGTGCACCCTAGTCTGCTCTGGTGAATAAGGATGTCTTGGGCTGCAAGTGTGGCTCAATAGTAGAGCACTTGCCTAGCATGAGCCAGGCCCTGTGTTCCAGCCCTAGCACTGCAAAAAAAATAAAAGTCTTCATCCTGCATCCATCCCTCCAAGGACTTTCATTTTCAGCCTCGAGCTTTAAACTCTGCCTGCCTCTGAGAGGCCTCAGCACTTATCCTTTCTCTTTATCATTGTGTGTCTTCTTGGCTCTCCAAATCCAAACCTGGCTGTCTGTTTTTAGCAAAGTCCTCAGAAGTTGCCATCACATCCTCATCTGAGTCTCTCCCATCTTTCAGAGCCCTCTCCTTCTCTAGCATCTTTCTTCCCTTCCTCCCTTGGAGTCTCCATTCTGTTCTCTGATTCTCTCTTCTCTTCCACATGAAAATCTTGCTTCTAGGCTTAAACATGCACTTGGTCATTTATACCTTCAGAAGAAGTAGTGGTGAGGCAGCCAGAAGCTATGGGAAGGCGCTGGTTTCTGTTCATCTTTTAGGGTTTAGCTCCTCAGTTAGAAGTGTTCTTGGAACACTCTCTTATGATAATTGAACTTTCTTTTCTTCATAGCTCTGACCACAAGTTGCAATGTTTACTTACCTTCTTCTTTTTGTCTGTTTACTAGAATGTTAGCTCTAGCAGGGCAAGACACACATCTGTCTCCTCCACTCTCACATCCCTGGTGCCCCATCTGTGTTCAGAATGTATTTCTAGACTGCAGGATTGATAGCTCAAATCTGCACTCTGCCCCGCCTGGCTGGGTCACCAAAGACAATTCCCTTGCTCTTTGTGCCTCAGCCCTATCATCTGCAAATGGGGATGACAGTACCCACCTTTCTGGATTGTAAGCTTGCAAGGATCAAATGTGATGCTTGATAGGAGTCTGAGTGTGCTGCCATGTGCTGTTGGGGTGCTAGGCGAATTAGTCACAGTGAGTGTCCAAATGCATCTGCCCTCCTGCCTCTCCTCCTTCCTGCTGTAAAGGGATTAAAGGAATTTTGGGTGACAGCTAAGAAAGAGGTGAGGAGAGAATAACCATCTAACTAGTGGAATAGCAATAATAACTAAGTAGATAATAATAAAATAATAACTGCTTTTATTAAATACTTTGTCAGATGCTGATCTCAGTTCTCTAACTCCTTAGGGCTGGAAGCTGGCTCAGCGGTAGAGCACTTGCCTAGTGTATGCCTTGGGTTCAATTCCCACCACCATCAAAATAATAATAATAATAATAACTTCTTAAAACAACCTGATGAGGTCAGTGCCATCATAGTCCCGGTTTACAGGTAAAAAAATGGAGGAACAGAGATGTTAACTTGACCAAGTAGAGGAATTGGAATCAAGTGTTAATTTTGATGGAACTTTTTCAAATCTTCTTAGCGTAATAACTTTGCTAGTTGGTTTCATGACTGTTTATTGGGCAGCTAAATCCAGGAGTTTGTGCTGGAGGGTGCCTTTGCTTCTGCAGCAGGTACTGGAGACCCAGCGGTAGGCGGTAGTGATCCCTGTATCCAGGGAACCCATCTCTCAGGATGGGGACAGCCAGGAGTGAAGGGTGGGACAGAGGAGACAGGCTTTCTTTAGAACTCCAGTCACACCTGGGGCATTGTCCAGGGTGTGTGTGTGTGTGTGTGTGTGAGAGAGAGAGAGAGAGAGAGAGAGAGAGACAGAGAGACAGAGACAGAGAAAGGGAGAAGGGGAGGGAGGAAGGGAGAGAAGAGAGGAGAGGAGAAGAGAGGCTGATTTTCAGCTTCCCAGCCACTCAAGAAACTCCCTGAGGTACAGGGAGGACTGTCTTTTGCCAATTGTGCTAATCTGGGACAGAACTAAAGTCCTAGAACCCTAGAATACCAGCACTATTTGAGGACTATTTGCTCAGTGCTCAAATAGTCATTGATGCCAGGCTCAGGGCTCAACACTGGGGATACAGTGGGGCCAGGCTAAGTCCCCATCTTCAGTGGACATCTGTGGTGGGGGATAGGGGACTATGGGTAAAGATTAAGGTAAAGGTCCTGAGCCCAGAGAAGGCAGGACCACTCCAGGGTCAGGACTGGAAGCGGAGTGGGGACTAGAAACTGGGGGTCCATGCCTCCAACCCCACCCTCTTAATTCTGACACCTGCCTTAGGATCCTCTGGCCTCATCACAGGCTGCTGCAGGAGCACATGAGTCACAAGGTAACTTACCCTTGGAATTTGCACAGAGAAGATGTGAGTGAAATGGAAGCTTCTCCACCCTCCAGCCTCCCCTCAATCTGCCTCTTTATCACCTTGTTAAAGGAGTTTGGCTCTTCATTTGGAACCTGGAATTTCATTATTTCCACGTGATGCTTGGGGATAATAGGCTGCCACTTGAAGGCTGCTTTTCATCTTCAAAGCCCTCAGCAGACTGTTAATTAGTCCTCTCTCGCCTGCCCTGGTGATAGAGATAAGTGTTCAGGGGCTGGGAAGGGAGAGCCCAAGGGAGGCAAGGGACTTCCCTTAGGGGTGTGGGGCTGAGCCAAAGTCTGAGCAGAAGGGGCCCTGGATTCTGGAATCTTCTGATCATGGATACTGACTGAGCTTCTGGGCTCCTCCCTTCTTGTTAGGACAGCGAGTAACTGAGAGTCCTCCAGGACTCTAGGAGAGTCCAGAAGCAGACAGCCCTGAGTTGGAATCCCAGCCCCTGATTGCATAGCCTTGGATGATGTTGTGATTTGAATATGAGATGCCCCCAGAAGTAAAAAGATTAGATTATGAGGTCTGTAACCTAATCAGTCCATCCTAGTTTGAATGACTGGATGGTAACTATAGGCAGGTGGGACAGAACTAAAGTCCTGGAACCCTAGAATACCAGCACTAGAACCAGCCGCTCAGTCCTTAAGTAGGCATCGGCTCCAGGCTCAGGGCTCAACACTGAGGATACAGCGGGGCCAGGCAAAGCCCCATCCTCAGTGGACATCTGTGGTGAGGGGCAGAGGAACTCACCGGAGGAGGTAGGTCACTGGCAGCATGTCCTGGAAGGGTGCGTCTTCCCTGCTGCTCCTTCCTTGCTCACCCTCCTCTGCTTCCTGACCCTGCCAGGAGCTGAGCAGTTTTCCACCACTGGGCTCTTCCCCCGTGATGTTCTAACTCACCCTAAGCCCAGAGCATGGACTCAGTCATCTGGGGACTGAGACCTCTGAAACTGAGCCCCAAGTAAACCTTCCCTCCTCTAAGCTGTGCTTGTCAGGTATTTTGGACGCAAAATGTGATGAAAACAAATGATGAGCTCCTCTAAGCCTCTGTTTTCTCCTCCACGGAGCAGGGATGGTGACAGAGTCCCCCCAGTTGTAGAGGATCGAATGAAGTAAGAATCTGGCACAGACCAGCGTTCACTGGGAGTGAAGGAATGATTGAGTGTGGGTTTTGATGGTCGGGCTCAGGAGTCGGGGAGGCAGAGAGGGATAGGTTGGGGCCCTTGCTGGAAGACAAGGACACTCTTGCTTCCTTTGCACCTTCTTATTCTTACCTGCAAGGCTAGGAGTCCTGTCCAGAGAGCCACCACTATCCACAGAACTACACGGCTGACTAAAGAGGGAGCTGGCATTGCCTGTTTTTATGAACCCTGAACTTGCTCTGCAAATGGTGATATGACCTATTTTTCAATAATGAATGGAAAGCCCTATTGACAGGCGTGGGCAGTGCAAAGGGGCTACCAAACACTGTCCTCGGTGGCAGAGAAGGTGTCTCCCTTTGAAGCTTCTTTCCATTTCTTCCAAAAGCTTGTTGGGGACCTTGTGCTGTGAGAAGGCACCCCGTTTGAGCATCAAAACAATCACCTAAAGTGGCATCACATTCACTCAAACTTTCTGGAATACTCCTCTAGTCTGTAGTGCTGGTCACTGGGGGTAGGATATGGAATTCCTGTTCTCCAGATGTTCACAGCAGAGTGTATGAACACAGTGTGACCCGACTTATGAAGATCTGGGGTCAGGCAGTGTGCCTGGAGGAAGCACTCAGGATTGTGGTGACAGGCCAGGAGATACAGAGGTGGGTACAAGCCAGAGCCTCCCATGTAGAGGAACAGTTTACTCTGCCCATTAGGGGAAATACCCAAGTTCAAAGAACTGTAAGTACTCCTGTATAGCTTAGCAGAAGGTAAAGGCCTCACATGCTTGGCTTCATCCTGGGGCAATGGGGAGCCATTGAAGAGTCTGGAGCACCAGGATGGTATATTTAAAAACCCTTTTCTCTGTGGCTAGAATAATCTTAACACAGCCAATGCTGGTTATGCTGTGGGAAAATACATGAATTGGTGTTTAATAGATGTGATATATTCAGTAGAGAAAGCCTGCTAAAAGACAGGATCCTCAAAGAACATGGAATAAAAGGTCCCAGATGGTGACAACTCTGCTGATCTCAGGCCCGCCTTCCAGCCCTGCCCCCACTGCTTCAGACAGCCCCTTATTCCAGTTGGGATATATGTGTGGTTATGTCTGTGACTTGACTCTGTGACCCCCTGCCTGTTTGTGCCCAAGCCCCTCCTCCCTCCTGCCTACTCCATCTTTCCAAATTTGACCTGTCCTTCACAAGCCCAGTGCTGCTGCCTCCTCCAGGAAGCCTGCCCTGGGATCTTCCCATCCTTGGGAATATTTTGCTCCCTCCATGTGGAAGGACTTTCATAGGGTCTCTCAAGAAATGCAATCACCTCTGTTGGCTGCATGGTACAGTAATCTGTGCTCAGTCTCTCCCACCAGACCATAAGCAATCCGAGGGTAGGGAGTTTGCCTTTTTTGGGGGGAGGATCTCCCAGTCATTTAGTCTTGTGCCTGGCAAGTAGCATGTCCATAGTAACATGACTATTTAGTGGATTCAATTATATCGTGCACATCCCAAACTTGTCCAGAAGCACCATGAACCTCCTCTTTGGAGTAGGTGTAGGATGCCCCCTAAATTTCTGCATGGCCATTTTCTTTGGTGCCTGGTGATGCTGGACCATTTCTGAGCCCTCTTTCCTAGGTCAGGTGCAGTTACCCATCCCTTGTGCTTAGCTCCCATAATCCCGTGTTCTTATCTCTATGATGCTCTTATTATATTGGGTCAAAGTCATATTTTTAAAGGGTCCACTCTCCCACCTTCTTGCCCCACACCCAACCTCAATGTCTAATTCGTAGGAGATCAATAAGTGTTTGTTGAATGAAAAAAAATGCACTGGCAGGAATATAAGACCACTCCTTAGGCATATTAAATGGGAATACAATCACCAATTGAATGTGTTTCCTTCAAAAGAGCCACATATCCTGGAAGCTCCATTCCAGACGCCCAGATGGCAAGGCTGGGGAGAGTTCCGAGTTATTCCTATTGAAACCGTTTCCTCCAGAAGGTCCAGAGTTCAAAAGCGAGGCATTTGCCACAAACAATTGGGCCAGTGTGAGAGGATGTGGCTGGCGCTGTTCCAAGGCCTCATGGGACTTTGAGCAGTTACTAATGCAAATAGAAGGGAAAAGACTTACCCTGGGGGCAAATGTGGTCACCCAGAAATGGAGCCTTTGGCAGTAAGAAGGAGAGAAAACGAGGTCAGGCGCTGCATGGAGATTTTCCTGGGGCTGCAGAGAGGCCTCTGGACTTGGAGTCAGAAGGCCTCCATTCTCAGTGGCGATCTGGGCTTCAGATCAAGGTTTTTGTTCATCTAACTTGAACCTTATTTCCCGATGATGTCTTCTGAGCCAAGAATTAGATGTATGGATACGTGAAGGAGTTTTCCTGATGTGTGACTTGTTTCTGTTAGCTCAGGCTTCAGAATGAAGCCTCTTTTCTCATTCATCCAAGACACTTCTCCATGGAATGTAAACACTGTCCTTGGAAGACCAGCAGCCAGTGAAGGTCATGTGCATAATGCTTTCAGCCTCCCAGCCTGTGCCACGCCTTCTGTCCTCCCAAAGTGCCACCACCTGTCCTCCCAGGGTCACACACACTTGGCCCCACGGTTACCCTTTCTGTGAACTTTCTTAGAAGATTTTCTTTGCACGCCACAATTTATAGGGATCTAGAGAGTAGAAGAGTGTGTGTGTGTGGTGGGGGGAGAACTGGTTCTGTGTGACCACACAGGGTTATATTGGATGTTTGTTTAATAAGTGCACACTGAGCACCAACTAGTAGCCATCATTGGCTCAGCACTTACTGTTGATTCCATGTCCTGCATGGATGATAGAGACATTATTCCCTGACTGGTAAAAGACTGACTAAAAGAAGTAAGGTGATGAAAAAACCACAGAACACAGAAAATAGCTTTAAAATGCGGGGGTAGGATGGGCCCACAGCCAGGTGATCTGGCAGATGGCAAAAAAGCAAATGGACAAAAGGCAAAATGCTCCCCGTGTGTGCTTTATTATTATCAGGGGACATCAAAGAACTTCTATGGAACATTATTTCCCAAGGTAGGAAGAAGGCGGAGTCTTGCAGTCAGGTTGATTGACATCTTGGCAGGTCACACCCATCTCAGAGAGGCTGCAGCTACACCAGTCAGCCCCATTGTTACTGTTGCATGGGACTCGTGCGTGGTGGTCCACACTTAGCTCGCTGACAGCTCTCTACAACTTACCGCACTCAGGCCTGTGCTGAGCACACTCCATAAGCATGCGTATGCTCAGCTCAGGGCATTGCTGTGAAGATTATTCTTATACAATTTAAAAACTCAAATTTGTGGTAGTCATTAGGTTGTCATCCTACACACTGGTTCCCCTCCTTCTGAGTACAAAGTAGAATTTTATATCATGACCCCATGTGGTTGGGTGGGGCCGTGAGGACAGTTTTGGCCAATGACTTGTGAGAGGAAGGAACATGTCATTCTAGGCTGTAGGATATTTCACGTGCTGCCCCAGCATGGTGACAGGCCAGAAGTGTTTGAGAAGGCGAGTACTTCATTAGCTTGGTTTTTTGCTAAGGGAGTACAGTGAGTAAAATGCTTCTGACCCATGATGGATATGCAGTAGGAGCAAGAAAAACTTTTTGTTTTCATAATGGGGAGTGAATCCAGAAGCACTGATCCACATCCCCAGTCCTTTTTTGTATTTTATTTAGAGACAGGGTCTCACTAAGTTACTTAGTGCCTCACTAAGTTTCTGAGGCTGGCTTTGAACTTGCAATCCTCCTGCCTCAGCCTGCCAAATCACTGGGATTACAGGAAGAAATACATTTTGATTGTTTTAAGCCCACTGAGATTTTGGACTTGCTTTTTATTGCCACATCAGCTAGCTCATGCTGACCAATCCACTTTTCAGATGAAGACATTGAAGTCACATGGGAAAACCTGGATAACCTTAGAGAAAAGGTGGCTGGAGCCCTCATTATGCCCAAAGCCTAGACTGATCATCTGATTAGGAAAGGCCTTGAGGACCTGGTGAATGACGAGACTCTGTGTTGTTCCTTGGAGCACCAGGAAAGGATTTTAGACCCAGGGAGCAACACAGTTATACTTGGCTTTCAGAATGATCAATCTGGCAGCTGCTTCTGGCTGAAAGGTCAGTCTCTACTGGTTCATCTGGAAAGATCAGACCTGAACTCCATTGAAAGTCAAACTCCAGCATACACAGAGACCTTCAGCTCTGCCATGTGCATCAGAGTGACCCATCCATGCCTGCCTCTGTAGAATGTGACCTCCACATGACATGACCTCCAGGGAACCTGGCCCGATTATGCCACTAAGGCACCAGCAAGGCTGGCGGGAAGAGAGAGCTCCCAGGAGTGTTTTCTCCCCCTCAGGCGAGGCCTGTTGGTTCCTTGTCTTTTTAAATGACCATAAAATAGCCCAGAAATGAATGCCAACTAACAAGGTTAAAAGATCCTTAAAAAACAAATGATGCCAACCCCCCCCCAACTTGCTGCTGAGTAAAAATTTGTCACTTCAGTAAGCATTTTATTGGTAATTACAGAGTTACTTTATTTGCATATTACAGAGCTGCTAGCGGCCCCAGTGAAAATGCTTAATGTCGTTGAGCATCTTGGAAGGAATTACTCAACCCAGGGAAGGAGAATTCAGTAATTATTTCCTTAAAACTGGAATTTACTAATAACTTTGCAGTAGATCACTTGGTGCTCCCCAATACAGCAATTAAATAATAAGCAATTAAGTGCCAAAGTGACTCAGGCATAGGTCCTACTCCTGAATCAGGGCTCTGCTTTATTTCCTTTGAAAGGGCAGTGAAATTTCAGTTAACTCCTGACTCCTGAACCCCTGGGCAACATGGTTCCTCTTGGAGCCAATTAGAGGGGGTCAGCACCAATGTCATTACCTGATCTTCAGAGCAGAATCTGGGAAGCCAGAGAGGCCTGGTGCCCAGCCTGCAGCCAGGAGAGGACCTGGCTGTCCACCTAGAGGTCAGGCTTGGGGATCCTGGAATCAAAGTGGCTAGGTTCCCATGGTCCAGTGGTTACCATGCAGGTGTCTTGGACAGGTTGCTCCACGTGTCCAGGTCTCAGTGTTCTTATTGTCCAGTGGGGCTCACAATGGTACCTAGTTTACCTGGTTACTGTGGTGATCACCGGGGCATGATAAATGTACTGCAGAACCTAAAACAAAGAAAAGGCTCCATAAGCGTGAGCTGCATTGTCTTTGCCCGAGAACCCATCGTCATGCTGGCAAGAAGAACCCCTGTTTCTGCTAGTGGGGCGGGAGGAAAGGATTTGAATGTGTTCCCTCCGCCTGCATGGGTGAGAGGTAATGGTGGGCACTGAGGGTGGTGCTTTCTGGGTGGAGTCAGTTTGCTCCTAGGATCTAACTGTGGCTCTCCATGCACATGCTCAGTAGCTGGGTGACTTTGGGGCTCTCCTGCACTCTGAATGCACCAGGCTTCTCACTTGTAAGACAAGGAGGATGATACCTAGCTGAGTGTCAAGGTCGCAGGTATCCTGTATTTAAGTGCGTGCTTGAGTCACTTAGTTTCCTGTCAGGCAAAGTTTAAAAAAAAGCATCAAGCGGACAGAGACCTGTCCTTAAGAAGGCTCATTATAATTTCACACTTGTTCCATCTTAATTTCTGATTGATACTTCATCAGCAGTGGTTTGGGACACTTGGGCTTTCGGTTGCTCCCTCTGTTAAGTATTTAATGATCTGAAAACAAACACTGGAGAAGAGGCTACCTACCAGCCCTACATGGTTTCTGCACTCCCAGTCCTTTGGCAAAGGGACTAAGCTCACCCTCTATTTTATCTGTCTGCAAGATCTGCTCCGGTGTGGTATTCTGTTTAATAATGTAAAATGCTGTTCCATGAAGGAGAGTCAAGACATGTATCTTTTAAAAGATTCACCTTCCCACCTCCACACCAGCCCCAACCTTGCCTCCAGGGAGGTTTGAGAAAGAATATTAAATGAAGAAGGAAAGACCAGCCCCCAGCACAGGACTTGGCACTGAGGTTGAAATTGCCAGTTCCCGAGCCCAGCTTGGCGTTTTGTGTGTTTATGCCTAGGCAGCTTTTCTCTTTACCTCGAGGTATTGGTCTGGGTTAATATTCCTTCCCAGCCCTAGAGACTGAGAGGGTGTCACTGTGGTTGGCCATTTCCATCTCATCATGGCCATGCTTCACAGGTGTCTTGCATCTCAGTGCCAGCAGGGAAGGAGGTGTCAAACGTGCAGTTAATTCTATTGTCGGGGCCGTGAACACATAGAAAATGCCAGCTTTGGGTCTGGGGTGTAGTTCAGTGGTACAGCATGTGTGAGGGCCTGGGTTGGATCCCTAGCACCAAAACGGCAAAAAGAAAGTGCTCGCTTTGTTCACCTCCTGAGGCTTTATCTCCTTAGATTCTGGGGCTGGAGTAGTGGTGAGGGATGTGGGCACTGCTCCATGTATCAGCAGTGATAATCTTGAAAGGTGGCCCTCTTTGACCAGTGTCCAGGCTGCAGACAGTCTAACCTTGCTTTTGCCAACTTCTGAGGCCTCTACAGGCAGCAGCAGGACAGCTTCAAAAGCCAGAGCGACATCTGGTACTGAGTGGCAATGCTTTGTGGATGCTCCTTTCTTTGGCCAAGTTTAGCCCTTCACTTCCACAGAGAAGATGCACTCTGCATCCACATGATGTCTCTGCCAGCTTCCAAGGTAAGCTCCTGGGGCAGAATCTCACCTGAGTGAATGAAACTTGGTCCCTAGGCCCCCTCCTGTGACCTGGCTTTGGGGGTAGAACTTGATCATCAGATCTTGGACCCATTGCATTTTATGAATGCCTCCCCTAAGAGTGAGGCCAGTCTTTATTTCCTCCATGCTAGTGCTTCAAAGGACCACCATGGAAACCACCTGGAGCTGACCAGGTGAGCTCATCTACTATTGCCCAGTCAGAGTGTGTGTGGACAAGGACTCGCTGATCAAAGCTGAACATGTGTGGGAGATGGAGAGGGGAGATTTGGATATGCTTGGGCAGGGGTCATCAGGGACTCTCCAAGGAGGCTATCTCTCTGCTATGACCAAGTCCTAGAGGTTTCAGAAAGGGTTTCTAGCAGGGACTCCAGGGAAATGCAAAAAAAGTCCTGGCAAAAAGTATTGGGGGGTGTGTGAAAAAATGCAAAGCCCAATCCTTCCCCATGAGATGACCACTTTTGGACCACTGAGAAGCTGACATCTTCTTCTTACCACCTGCCTGCACTTTGCTGCCTCAGCAAAGGCCAACCTTTCAGGACTCCCACCGTTTGCAACATGTGTTCATGGCATATCCATTTGACAATTCTGGGCTGTGCTGCTCTCTTATGTTCTACTTAATCTGTCAGACACCTCTTCTGTGGTCATTTACATTTTTTCCCCAGTGTCTCTCCAGTGAGATGGGGACCTTGAGGGCCAAGGTCAAATTTTAGTCTCTGTAGTCCCTCCTGGGCCCTACGCAGAGCAGGGGCCAGCCAGTGTTTGCACTTCTGGTTTGCTGTGGGCAGCAGGGGACCAAGGCAGTAAAGTTGCCTGAATGGAGGAAAACAAAGACCCTGGGGTTGAGAGCAAGGAAGTCCCATTTCCAGCCTAGAAATCAGGAGCTCTGGAGCCAGTCCTAGAGTAGAAGACACATTGATTAAGACTCTGATCTCAACCAGGTGCGGTGGTGCACACCTGTAATCCCAGCACCTAGGGAGGCTGAGACAGGAGAATCGCGAGTTCAAAGCCAGCCTCAGCAACGGCGAGGCGCTAAGCAACTCAGTGAGACCCTGTCTCTACATAAAACACAAAATAGGGCTGGGGATGTGGCTTAGTGGTCGAATGCCCTGAGTTCAATCCCTGGTACCAAAAAAAAAAAAAAAGACTCTGACCTCAGATGGCACTTTCTTGTCCCCATCCTGAGCTCCCTGTGCAATGACCAATGGCAGCTTCTCCAACCTGGCTTGCCTCCATGCTGCCTGTCCCAGCCCTGCAGACTCTGCCCAGCTGGCAGAGTCTAAAGACAGTGGTGTGCTGGTAAATGTTTAACAACTGGCTCTCTGGGAGAAAACTGTATTGTTGAATTTTGCTATGTCCATCTTCTCACCAAGGTTAATGTCAAGTCACCCACATGAAGGCCGAATACAGAGCTGAAGACATGTGCACAAGTGCCTGCCGTGCATGAGTGCAAGCTCCAGAACATCACAGCCAGAGGACTTCCCAGCACCAACTCCTTCCAACCTCTCCACAGTACTTGACCCCTTCCAGGGCTTCTGAGGCTGCAGCGGTTCTCTGGCTCTCATTCTCACCAGCTGCCTTTGCTTCTCTTTGGATCCTTTCCACCACCTGCCTTGCGGAGCAGCGCATTTGATCCTGTGTGTTTGACTCCTTTAGGGAGCATTTGAGCTCCTGATACCCAGGCCTTACCCGAGACTGACTGAGTCAGGATCTCTGGCATAACCTCTGCACATCAGTCATGTTTTGAGGTGCCCTAGGCCATCCAAGTTTGAGATGCCACCAAGTTTGAGAGAACCTCTGTTTTACAAAATATCAATACTAGTTCCTCTTCCTGTTTGGTTGAACCAGGCTCCTCTGGAATGGGTCTTGGTTAATTTGTGTGACTTCAAAGCTCTCCCAGGGAGTCATGTGTAGCTACTATGGAGACCCACCATTTCAGAGGCCTCTGGGCCCTGTCCTCACCCCTTTTCTCCAAGTGCACACCATTTCCCTCTCACCCCCTGGGAACCTCATTTCTTGCATACAGCCTCTTCTCCTTGCACCTCTGTTTGCATCCTTCCTCTTTCTCTGGCTTTCTTCCTGCCTTTCAAGACCCCCAGATCACCATTCTCCTCAACTCACCATATCCACCACCTACCTCAGGGCTTCCTTCCCATACTCCGTCTTCTCTGGCTCACACCTGGGGAGGTCTGAAGTTCGCAGCTGTTTGCATCCCTGCTCAAGTGACCCCAATAGCTCTAGACAGGGTGTTTTGGAAGCTGCTGGGCCCCAGCTCCCTGCACTGTTTGTGCTCTTCCTAAATTACTCCTTTCCTCCACCACCAGCCATAGCTTCCCTTGGCCTATGCCAAATGCACACCCAAGCTTTGCATCTGGTGTCCCAGACTCACTGAACTGCTCGGTGCTGCCTTACACAGCCAGTGTCCTCCTGCCTCCTGCCTTTGTTCCTACTCTCATCACCTTCCCTCCCTTCCCCACCCATGGGCGTCCCATGAGTCCTGCAAACACCTAGCCCAAATGTCACTTTTCTGCAATGGCGCCTTGATATCCTTCCCAGAGGTAATCCCTTCCTATCCTGCAGCCTGTTCCATGTGTGAGCATTTCTCTTCTGGACCCTCCTCTCCTTGGGTGATCTCAGTTAGTTTTCAATCTTTCTGTCAGTGACTTTGCCCTCTGTGGAGGTAGAGACCTATTTTGGCCATCTTAGCCTCCCAGTACTTGACAAAGCACCTACTAGGTAGAAGACACTTACTACATGTTATGATCAGAATGGATTTAATGAATGAATGAATTCATGATTAATCAGCAGGTGTTATGGTTGAGCTGTGAACCAATAGTTCATATGTTAGATCCCTAATGCTCAGTATCTCAGAATGTGACCTTATTTGGAGACACAGTCTCTATAGAGGAAATCAAGTTGATATGAGGTCATTAGAGAGTCCTTGTCCTATATGGCTGGGACCCTTATCAAAAGGAAAATTTGCCCACAGATGCACACACAGACAGAAGGCCATGTGAGGATGAGAGCAGAGGTTGGGTGGTGCTTCTACAAGCCAAGGAATGCTAGCAATTTCTAGAAACCTCCAGAAACTTGAGGAAGGAATGAAACAGGTTTTCCACCATAGCTGTCAGTAGGAACCAATCCTGCAGACACCTTGATCTCAGACTTCCAGCCTCCAGAACTGTGAATGAGCATGTTTCTGTTGTGTAAGCCTCTCTGCTTGCAGTCCATAGCCACAGCAGTCCCCGCCAGTGACAGCAGGACTGCAGGCAGAGTTCAAGGATCTCTTTTTATTCTACACATTTTTTGCATGCTTACTATGGGCAAGGCACTGTTGTATCCTGGGAGAGATAGCAGTGGACAGAAGGGACACTATCCCTTCCCTCTTGGAGCTTCTATTTCAGAAGGGAGACAAACCACAAGTAAATAAGCAAGTACCTATCTAGCAGCCGGGCGTGGTGGCGCACGCCTGTAATCCCACCACTTAGGGAGGCTGAGACAGGAGAATCACCAGTTCAAAGCCAGCCTCAGCAACAGTAAGGCACTAAGCAACTCAGTGAGACCCTGTCTCTACATAAAACACAAAATAGGGCTGGGGATGTGGCTCAGTGGTCGAGTGCCCCTGAGTTCAATCCCTGGTACCAAAAAAAAAAAAAAAGTACCTAACAATGGTGGTGGCAAAGGCCCTGGGATCTGGCCCTTTTTTCTTTTTCTTCCTTCCTTTCTTCCTTTTGTACTAGGGATGGAACCCACAAGCACTCTACCACTGAGCTATATCTCTTTCCCTTTTCTTTCCTTTGAGACAGGGTCTTGCTAAGTTGCCCGGGCTGACCTTGAACTTGTGATTCCCTGTCCTCAACCTCCTAAGTGGCTGGGATTACAGGTGTTGGCCACTGCACCTGGCTCCTTTCTTTCCATTCTCCTTCTCTCATATGAATCATGAAGTTCATGGATAAAATGATCCATCTCTTGAGTTTTACTTATGTGGGATCTTTAAGAACAAAATGTGATTTTAAAAAATCAAAGTACTTTTTGTTTTCTTTTTTCTCACTCCTCTGGTTAAAAAAAATGGGCTAAGAAGACAAATGAAGCAAATCCTTTGTTTTTATTCTTACATATTAAAAAATACACACAGCAAAATATTCACAGGTGGCCTTGTGCTCTGCAGGATGGACAATGAGGGTGATTATCCTAGGGTGGTGGGATGTGGTTACTGGTTGTGGGAGAACAGGGCACTTGCTGCTTCATTGCAAATGGGCTCAAAGGCCCCATGGAGCCAAGAGCACAAGGGAGTCATGTCAATTTGGCAGGTTAGGGGTTGAAGAAAAATTTTCCCACACTACCAGGGAGCCCTTCCCTAAAACATGTTTTCACCAGGGCCCATCTGCACCCCGGTTCAGGGCAGTGAGGGTGTACTTCAAGTACAAGCCTTTGGATAATTTTTTCTTCTGGGTGAAGAATCACAAAGACTCCAATTTGAGAATCTATAGACTCGCAACACCTCATTTAGGCAGTGTCATTAGGGAATGAGGAGTTCCACATAAGTGAGTTTTCCAGATAATTGAACTTTATTCCCCTAAGAGCCCAGGCTGAAAAGAAAGGAAACGCTTAGACAGAAGGCTCTCTAAAGCATGTTGCTCGGCTTCCAGAGCCTGGGTATGCAGACAGAGGTCTGGCTCCTCCTTGGCAGCTCTGATAGAATTCTCAACATCTGTTTCTGGGCTGGGTGGAGGTTCAGTTGCTCCTATGGTGGTGGTTCTCAGCCCCAGCTGCATGTCAGAATCATCTCAAGAGCTTTACAAAGTCCTGATGCCTGTGGCAGCCTCAGGCCGTGTCATTTGGAATCTCTGGGAGGCAGACCCAGGTCCTTGTGTTTTTTAAAACTCCCCAGATGATTCCAATGTTTGAGACAAGTTTGAGACCTGCTTCTGCTAGAGAGTGTTGAATTTCCCACAAAAATGAAAAGCAACATCTAGCATAGCAACTGCGATCCAAGAGACTGCTCCCAAGTCAGGCTCTCAGCTGGTGGCCACAGGACTCATTTCCTTGAATCTCTGCCATTGTTTGGTGGCCTTCTAGATGGGGAAACTGAGACTCAGCATAGCAGGAACGAGCCTGCCCTCGCTTAGTGAGGCAGCAGCAGAGTCAACATGCTTGGCCGTCTTGTCCCCAAGCCCTGCTGTGTGAGACTGCCTTGCCACTGTACATTTGGACCACATCCCACCTTTGCTTTGGTTGGTCCAGCCCTTTCTTCACAGCTGGTCCCTACTAACATCCTTTCATGTTGTCTGTGTGCCGCTTTTAAATATGTCACACCATTCTGCACCAGAGCTTCTAGTCACCCCAGGGCTGGCAATCCAGGCCACTCAGTTAGTTAGAACTCTTTGCAAACTAAGAGGAAGCAGGTTCCGATGAGGCCTGAGATGACAGCCCTTTCTGTGGGGAATGCATGTGGAAATCTGCTGTCATTGTGGAGGATTCCTGAGATCTCTGTGTTGATTAGTCAGTTTTCATCTTTGCCTTCTGTTTGTTCCTTGGGAGATCTCAGCACCAGGCATGATCAAGGCGCTCCAACAGGGGGGTCTTGGCTGGACACCCTATGCCATAGGAGGAGTGGTAGGAGGTCCTGTGCTCCTTCACCCACAGCCCCTTGCCTTTCTGCCAATATGGCCTCTCATGACCTCTGAACTTGTCCCCAACAGCCTCTCCTCACCTTGATGCTTCTGTGCCAGCCTCTCTCCCTTCCTTTAGGAACACTTTCTAAGAGCTTCTGCATATGAGGGAAGTCTCTGGAGCGAGCTCTAAAAAGGACAGATGAGCCTGTCCACGTGCCGTCCTCAAGGACCTTCCACCAGGGTCCAGCTCTCAAATCAGCTTCATCTATGGTCTGGTAGATCCCACCCACCTCATGAGGCTTAGAGTAGACAGGGTTGGTAAAGCCCCTGACTCAGCCATCACCCAAGTCTTCCTAGAGGACCAGATCAAACCTCTTCAAAACTGGGGCTGTCCATGGAGTCAGCCCTGCTTTCCCACCGGGCTGCTCACTCTGCTCCAGGCCTGAGAGCAACACAGCCATTCCTCTCTGTCCTCGGCCAAGAAGCTTACATACTCCTAGGGTGGGGCCATGCGGGCAGTGTGAAGCAGAGCAGAGGCTGGAGGAAGCAGAGCCCAGGGTGGTGTCTGGAGCTTGGTCTTGGGGGCACTGCCTTTTCCCTCTTGCCCTCGTAGGAGCTGCCTGGGTGAAGCTTCCCCTCCCCTCCCCTGTGCATCTTTGTCTCCTCTCTCACCTGGACTTCTTGCAGGTAGGGTCCCTGGAGCACCTCAGGCAACTCCCGCAGGCCCAGCTAGGGAGCAGAGAGTGGTGTGTCCCCACAGGGGCCTGATTCTGTCAGCGCACAGAACCTCCATCTGAGCACAGGACTTGAGAAACCTGGTCATGTATGAGCTTCTGAATGCAAACAAGGAGTAAGTATTTCAGAACCTGGTTTTTCACCAGAAATGGCCCTTCAGAGGGGCCCAAAGCACACAGCCTAGTGTTTGCACTTCAAAGAGTGAGAGGCCCCAGGGAGGCTGTGAGGCCAAAAGGTCTTCCCTGTGTCAACAAGGGAAAGGAAAACAGCTTGGCTGGGCTGGGGAAGCCTGACAAAGGGGTTTTCCAACCAGGGCTGGAGAAGTGGGGTGGCAGGGAAGGAGTGGCCAACTCCCCTGAGGGCTTCCTGCAAACCATGTAGAGACCCTGGGGCTTTCTTGTGAGCTCATGGAGGAACCTTTAGGGAATTCCCCAAGAAGAAGAGCTAATAGTTCCCGGTTATTGCCTGGGATATGCCAAGCTCTTCTCATGGTTTATCCCCTTGAATCCTGATGAGATTGCAGGACTGCTCGCCCCATTTTGGAGATTAGAAAAGTGAGGCTCAGAGTGGTGTGGACAATACCTGGGTTTCAGTGCAGCCCAGCCTGGTGCCAGGGTCATGCCCCTTAGTGTGTAAGCTCTGTGCTCCCACCTTCCCGCCTTCCCTCCTTCCCTCCTTCCCTCCCAGGTCATGGGTCCAGCCATCCAGGCACTCAGGACACTCAGAGGGATGCAATGCAGTACTCCCTTCACAGAGCAGCTTCATGGGCTGCCAGTTTCCACGTGAGAGAACAAGAGCTCTTCCAGAGAGTTTCAAAGGATGCTGGGAGTGGCACAAAGGGTAATGCCTGGAAGAGGAGCCGCCTGAGCCAAGTCTGGAGAAAAGGGTTGGCCTGTGCAGAGTAGATGAACTGCAAAGGGTATTGTAGGCCTGGCAGCCGCCCAGGCAAGCCACCGGTGTTTGTTGTGATCACAGGGTGGGCGCAGGGTGCACTCACTCTGAGTCCTGCGAGGGGCTGAAGTAGGGTGGGGTGGGACCTCTATAGAACTTAGGGCTTTGAGGCTCCCTGAGGATGAGCCAGGCCACTGCAGATGTGCAGTGGAGAGGGGTGTGGAGAGGACACTGATCCCCCTGCCTTGACCTCTCTTGACACCTGAGCCCCTGGGGATCCCAGTGACAATTTCTCAAGGTCCCATGACAATCAGTGGGAGTAGTGATGCCATGTGCTGGTATCTCAGATAGTCTCAGGACTTGCTGATGTCTCCTTTTGACAGACACATCCTTAGCCTGGCTTAAGATGCTGATGTTCTCATTACCATGGAAACGATGAGACCAGTGCAGTGGGACATCTTACAGCATGTGTCAGGACAGAGTCCTTTGCAGTGTGAGCTTGAGGAGGCCCTTTCATGTTTCTTTAAGGGGCTTAGCTTTTGTAGCAGAAACTGAGGTGGGGCAGGATGATTCTTAAATTCTAACTTGAACAAAAGCTCCTGCTTGGAAATGAAGAGAAGGGCAGTTTGGAGTCTGCCCTGTCAGCATGAGGAGGGGACAAGCCTGGACCAGAGAAGAGACCAGTCCATGATCATCTCAGCTCCATCATGTGCAGGATATGTAACCACAAGCAAATCATTTCACTGCTATAAAGTGGAGATAATTATCCCTTTCCTGGCTCACTATTGGAATTATTGTGAACATCAACTGAACTAACAAGCACAGAAGTATTCTTTAAATGGTAAGGTACAGAATAATGTTGGATCACCTACTGGTTTAAGGACCTTATTGGCTGTTTAACCAAATTTTATCATATTCCAGAAGAGGAAACAGAAGTTCAGAGTGGTTGTGATTTGTTTGGGTTATCTTGTGGCAGGACCGAGACCAGCTCCTACATGCAGTCCCTTTAAACACTGCCATTGCCGCTATGATTCAGAGGCTTTGCAACATTTCATCATAGAAAAGAATTTAACTACCACTCAGCTGACCCCTGGCATGGAGCATCTCTTTGCTTTCAAAAGAAAAAAGCCAAACTCCACCAACCACAGAGCAGAGTTGCCTCTCAGGAAAAGCCAACTGTTCCCTGCCACCAGGAATATAACTTGATGGAAACCCGTCTCGCTGCCTGCCACCAAACAAACGTGGTCTGTTCTCGATAGCTCAGTGGCCAATGTCTTCCTGTCACCAAGCTCCTCCAAATCACAGGAGGAGGTTGTTTTGACATTTGATTAGCCACAGAGAGTGACTTGTGAGTGCTTGAGCACGCCAGCTCCTTGGCAATGGCAGCGCTGAGTGCTCTTGCTGTTAGAGATACCGCTGTATCGGGAGAGTGAGGGTGGGCAGGGCTCCAAGAGGGAGATAAGTGGGCTGTTGGGAGAAATTAATATGAAGAAAGGAAGTGGTGAATGAAGGCCAATGAAAGTGGGGTCTTAGGAGATCCATGACTCATAAATGTCATTGATACCTGGCTTGTGAGTTCCCTGCTCTCCCCTGAATTGGTAAACGGCTTGTCCTCCGGGCGACCCCGTGGGAAGATTCACAGTGGGGCTGCAGGGAGGAGGTGGGGACAGGCACTGGAAAGCCCATGGAACTTTTAGGCAGAGCTTTATTAAAATCCCTCCTCTCCTACAGGGGGCGGGGTTCTCTGAAGATAGCCCTGAGAAAACATGAGTGCCTGGGGGGCAAAGAGGTGACACTAGGGGAATGCAGGGAGGTGCCAATGGTGGGGCTGGGGACAGAGGTGAGAAGGACTCAAGATGGAAGTCACAATCGAATCTTTTTTTTTTAGTACTGGGGATTGAACTCAGGGGCACTCGACCACTGAGCCACATCCCCAGCCCTATTTTGTGTTTTATGTAGAGACAGGGACTCACTGAGTTGCTTAGCGCCTCGCCATTGCTGAGGCTGGCTTTGAACTCGCGATTCTCCTGTCTCAGCTTTTCAAACAATTGAATCTTAATTTTTGTAGCCGGATTACTCAGCCTAACCTAGTCTGAGCTATTCATAGTCAAGAGCTCCTTTGTGGTTGTTAACCATCACGAACCCCCTGATGTGAAGGATTGACCGACACATGAACTGGGCTGTACTTAAGGCTTTGCCCTTGGAGTTCAGCAACTCTGCTTTTGTGAGGTGGAAGTTTAGGTCCATGCAATTCCCAGCGAGGTACTTGGGACACTGGCCATCGCCTGGGAACCCACTGCTTTCTGCAAGACTCGAGGCAGGTTGGCACCATCACCTCCACTCCTACTGCCAGGTGCCCCATGCCTTGGGAGCCATGTTGGAGAGAGGTCAGTCCAGGATGGAGGAAGCACAGTGGAGAAGAATGGGAAAGCGCTGGCCTCAGAATCTGGGGGTGAGGAGAGTGAGCTGGGTGTTTTGTTGGGGGACTTCCCAGAACTGTGGATTTGCTAACACTGTCCTGTCATAGCTCTAAGGCCTATGTGGCCTCCATATGTTAACCAGACTCTTGGGTGCAGAAGAGGCTGTGCCCTTGCAGTCAAGGCCTGTTTCAGTGGACAGGGACCAGTATTAGAGTCCCTAGGAATGTGCCCACGACAAGGCCATCAAGAAGCCCCAGGACTGGGGCTGGGATTGTGGCTCAGTGGTAGAGCTCTTGCCTTGCACGTGGGAGGCACTGGGTTTGATCCTCAGCACTGTGTATAAATAAATGAATAATAAAGGTCAATCAACAACTAAAAAAAAAATTAAAAAAAAAAAAGAAAGAAACCCCAGGACAGATTGGAGAACCCAAGGGACTATGGAAAACAGGGCCTTTCACTAACCCCAGAGGTACTGCCCAAGCCCACCTCCAAACCATGACAGCTCAGCAGGAGAACGCCTCCCTGGGCCCTCCCTGACCTGAAACCTTGGAAACTGATCTTCTAGACAGGCTGCCTTGCTGATCTTACTTCTGGTTTACAGCTGAGGAAACCAAGGCACCTAGGGGTTCAATTCTTCTTCCAGGCTTATACACTGGGCTCCGAGCCTGACTCCAAGTCAGGGCTTTTAATGGCCACACCTCGTCCTGAGTGGGGGTCTTCCTGCTCTTCAGAGTCCTGTAAGTTTCTTCCTAATGAGACCGGGAGCACTCAGAAGGCAGAAGCAATGCCTCATTTATCATTTAGATGGTTTCATTCGGACACACATTTATTAAGGACCCATTTCACATCAGGCACTGTGCGAGGCAGTACCAGCTACCTAATCCGTGATCAGCGTTCAAGAATTTCAAGGTGGTGGCCTGGGGCTGTGGTGCAGTGGTAGAGCGCTTGCCTAGGATGTGTGAGGCATTGGGTTCGATTCTCAGCACCACATATAAATAAATAAAATAAAGGTCCATTGACAATTAAAAAAAAAATCACTCCTTCACAAAAAATAAATTTCAAGGTAGTGACGGCAGGGCATTCAACCACGTGCATGGCCTGTGTGGGAGCAGTCCATGAAGCTGGGCAGGCACTAGATGAGCAGAGAGGAAAGCAACAAAACCAGACCCGCCTGCAGTGGCCTCTGACAACAGGGAAGGCAGAGGAGAGCACTGAGCCCAGAAAGCACTCAGATCTTACAGATTCTCAACAAGCGTCCCAAAGAATCTGGGTTCATGTGATCATATGGTAACAGTAGGAGGCAGACGTCATTTATTTAACAAGCCAGCATAGCCTATACTCTTTGCCACACCTTTCTCTAAACATTATAAATATTAAGCACTTTGTTCTCTAACAACCTTGTGATGTTGCCAGTTTGTTACGCCCATTTTACAGACCAGGGAGCTGAGGTTCAGACATGTTAAGCCACTTGGAAAACTATAACTTCAAGCCCAGGTTGGTTCACTTTCTGAGCCTAGAAGGATTTCCACCAGAGCACCATGTACCTTCCAAGGCACCTGGATGGTAAGTGCTGGCAGACCTATGATGTGCCTATGTTGTGCTGAGGTTCTAGGTCTGCACTTGCTGGCATGAGACAAGCCCATGAGGGGACCAGAGGCAGCTGGTGCTCTGGGAGGGGCTGCACAGGGGGGTCCTAGGGCTTGTAGGCTGCTGGGAATCCTTTACCTGAGGAGCCTCATGGGTGGAGGTGGGGATAACATGTTATAACTTTTCTCTTTTAAAAAGGAAAACTCTTGAAAATTAGAAGAAAATAAAGGGGAGAAAAGTATCCATAGTTCCAATATCCAAATACTGCTGCTGTTGATATATTGAAATGCTTTCTGTCAGTCCTGGAGGATGTGGAATATGTGTACCTACCCCCTTATGTTTGGGGAGAAATAAGAAGTGATATAACCTTTGCAGGAAGCACTCTGGCAACATGTATTAAAATTTTTAAAAATATATATAACCTTCAGCCCAGTAATGTCACTCCTGGGAATGTAGCCCAGGGGACTAAATGTTCCATTAGGTAATAATATAAGTACAAAGAGGTCTATTTGCAGCATTGTTTGAGCAGTGATTATGCGTCCATGTTTGTGCACACATGTGCACACACACACCAAGGAAGCAAAGTGCATGCCCATCAGGAGAATTTCCAAATGCATGATAGTGCATAAACTGTGGACTATTATATAGCCATTAAAAAGAATGAATTAGCACTGTACCCACTGACTGGGGTGGAGAGAGATGTTAAGAGGAAAAAGCAAGCCAGGCACAGTGGCGCACACCTATAATCCCAGTGGCTCAGGAGGCTGAGGTAGGAGGATCACGAATTCAAAGATTTAGCAATTTAGTGAGGCCCTAAGTAGCTCAGTGATACCCTATCTCTAATAAAATATAAAAAAGAACTGGGGATGTGGCTTATGGTTAAGCATCCCTGTGTTCAATCCCCAGTACCAAAAAAAAAAAAAAAAAAAAGAGAAAGAAAGAAAAGCAAAGCAAGACACAGAGAAATGTGTAAAATAACCCACATTTTGGAAAACAATTACACACAAGAACTGCTTGTGTTTGTATATATGTACACATATGTAGCCATGAATCTGTAGAGCATCATCCTAGTTTGTGTATAAACACTATGGAAGGATACTCTGGGTGTGGTGGCTCACAACTGTAAT
>PVHX01004047.1:0-132267 GCA_004024805.1 Geosciurus inauris
TTTTTTTCTGTTATGTTTGATAACATGTATTAAAATGCAACTTTTGAGGAAAAAAAAAACAAAACTTAGTTTGAGTCCAATAGTCCCTAGGTACTCTAGAAATTGAGTACTAGTAAATTTATTAATATACTTCCTCCCCTTTGGCTAATTATTGCATATGGAAGGGATATGACACAGTAAAAAAGAAAAGAAAGAGACTATCACAATGGAGTAATTCCAAAGAAAAGGGAATTATCTTAGATCTACATAGTTCACCAGCTAACAGAATTATATTTAATAATTCCACATTGAAAACAAGTTCATTATATTATCTAAATATATATTTTATAGTTTATTTTGGGGTGTAAGTAAAAAAAAGTCATATTGCTTAACTTGAAGATTGTCATTGTTCACTGAGATTTTTTCATGGCTAAGTTGAAGATTCAGTTCGCTTTTTACAAACAGAGATGACTTTAAACTTAAAGAATTCAAACTCCATCATATAAAACCCTGAGATTTTTACTCAGTGTACTAGAGTAGATGCACACTACTTCTTAAGAAAAACCTTGGCTGTTTTCCAGTATTTCTCCAACCTACTCCTCAAACAGAAGCCCATCTCATATACATCATAGTATTTTTTTCAATCTAAATTTAAATAACTAAGATTTAAATAACTAAAATACACTAGATGGATGTATTCAGGCTTCCTCTCTTTCATAGTAAAACCAAATCACATAAGCATTAAACTTTAAACTTTATACTGGAGTTCAAATTGTTATAATCAATATTCAACAAGAAAATATTAACTCTATGAATGCAAAATATTTATTAAAATAATATTTCATGAAATCTTTCATGCATTTATTTTTCTCTTCATAACTTTCTTTGTGAGTCAGATAACCATTTATCTGTGTGATATCATGCAATTTTATCAGTTCCCCTATGAAATCACTTTAACAACTTAAAGTTAGTCTACTGGATCAGCATTGGTAAAATATTTTAGATAAAAGGAACAAATAAAATACTAAGTAGAAAGTAGTTTTTTACAAAAGCAAAGCAAATTAAGAAATCAATCACATGTAAAAATGTTAAATGGTAGGAAAAATAAATAAATAGTTATTTTTTATAAAGATCAGCAATGTTGATAAATATTTATCTAGACTTGCCAAAAAATAAAAATAAAAGACACAAATCAAAAAAAGAAAATAAAAAAGGACTAGTAAAAATATTATAAGAAAATATTGTGTACAATTTTATGTCAACAAGTTATATAATGCACATGAAGTGGGAAAATATAAATAAATAAAATCAAGAAGAAATGAGATAATATACCTAAACATGAAAGGTGAAAGTATAAAATATTTAGATAAATATAGAAAATCTTTACAACCTTGTGTTGTATAAAGATTCCTTACATGTGATAGTACAAACAAATTCACTAAAAGAGAAAAGACTTTGCCAAAAGTTAAAAAAAAAATCTACTTTCAAACAACCTTATTAAGAATAGGAAAAGACAAAACATAGCTTGGGGGAAATTATGTGAAAATCTTATAAAGGATTTATACCTAAAACATATTTTAAAAACTCTTAAAATTCAATATGATGAATGACCCCATTTAAAAAATTGAGAGAAACATGTGAACAGAAATTTCACAAAAGAAAATATAATAGTGTCAAATAAATAAATTAAAATATGTTCTACATCATTAGTCTTTAAGGGACTCAAATCTTAATGAGATACCACTACACAGTTGTGATAATATTGTACATTGTAAAGGTCTATAGATTCTTTTATACAATCAGATTTAAATAACTAAAATTGTAATGAAAAGAGTGAGTTTATGATGATCACCCTAAATGCAGTTGTGTCATAAACATGTGCACAAATAAATATAAGTATGTACGGATATAAAGCAAAGGAAGCAATCAATAAATGAATGAAGAGTTTTAGGACTTGGTAGGTGCTTTTCACAGAAACTGCTTTCTGTGCTTCCTCCTAAAATTCCAGTGACTATTGAAGCTACTTTCCCTGGTATTTGTTATGTGAACTTGTATTTGTATTGCATTCAAGTGGAAGCTTAATCAAATGCATATTCTATGTCTATTGGTAATAAAATCTATTAATAGTTATAAACCAGATATTGTCTGCCATTTGTATTCTCATGTAATGAAGATTATTTCACCACCCTAAAAAGGGCACAACATTGAGAGGTGAGTGCCAGAATTGGAAGATGAATTATTATAAACACAATAAATCCTACTTTCTTCATTCATCTCAAACTAGGCTGCTTCTTTGTTGTTTCCATGGCTTCAACCTGAAAGAGTCCTATAGCAGACCTTACAGACTATTTACCAAAGTCCTCTGTCTTATTGTTTCATTTGTTAATTTTTTAACTTTCCACTTCATCATCCATATTTTATCCTGAGTGATTTTTTGAAAGCAAAACTGACTACATTTTCCATATGTAAATCCTCTAGTTATTCTCCAGAGGCTTCACAATAAAATGAGATTGCTTAGCATGCCATGTTTCATTGCTTCTAAAACATACATTTTAATAACATGCAAATTTGAAGACTTAGGCAACTGGTGGGATGTTTTAATTGACAATATCTCCTTTCAAAGAGTAAACAATTGTTCTTACAATAAATGGCATCTATGTGTTAATAGAAAATATGAGTAGAATTTGTGTCAGGCAAAGTCATATCTAATCTGTGATCTGGTCTACTATGAATTTTGTAAAAGGTGTAAAGTCTGTATTAGATTCTTTATTTTACTCCTTTATTGGCATGTGGATGTCAGACTATTCTTTCTCCACTGAATTTCTTTTGTCCTTGTCAAAGATCAGTTGACTATATTGTATGAGTCTATTTTAAGCTCACTTTTATGTTCCATTGATTATCTATTCATTCTTTTGGCCCTACCACACCATCCCATTTACGGTAACTTTACACTAAGTTTTGAAACTTAGAAGTGTCAGTCCTCCAACTTGTTCTTCGCATTCAATATTTAATAAGTTAATCTGAGTCTCCCACTTTTCCACATGTTCTTTAGAATTAATTTGTCAATATTTACAGAATAGCTATCTAGAGTTTTGATCCAAATTGCACTAAATCAGTAGACCCAGTTGCGAAGAACTGATATTTGACAATATTGAATCTTCCTACTAATAACCAAAGTGTTTCTCTGCTTATGCAGAGTTTTTATTATTTACTTCATCAAAGTTTTATCATTTTGTAGACAGGTCTTATGCATATTTTGTTAAATTTATACTTAAGTTGTATTTGGGCATTCTAAAGTAAATGGTATTGTGTTCTTTAAAATTTTGATTGTTCATTGCTAATAAGAAAGCAATTTTCTATTGTATATTAACTTTATATCTCCAAAATCTCAATATAATTACTTCTGAGTTATATAATGTTTTATTCTTTGCAGATGACAATTATGTCATCTATAAGCAATGACAGTTTTACTTCCTCCTTCCAAACCACAAATTTTTATTTCTTTTTATTGTCTTATTGCATTACATATTGATTTACTTACTACCACGTTGAACAGGAGAACTAAAAATGAATTTTCTTGCTTTATTCCTGTTCTCATTGGGAAAGCATCTAGTTTCTTATCAGTGAGCATGATGTTATCAGTAAGTTGTTTTAGATGACATTTCTCAAATATCATGTATTTGTTTTCATAACATTTTAATTTTTTGTGTTTGTGTGCTGAAAATGAAACCTAGCATCTTGAGCATGTTAGTCAAATGATGTATTACTGAGCTACACACTTCAAGTCCCCAGTTTTCTAAATTTTTTTATTGCGAATGGGTGTTGTCAAATGCTATTTTTGTAAACGCTGATATGATTCTGTGAATTTTCTTATTAATTTGTTGATATGATGGACTATATTAACTGGTTTCTAAAATGTTGAACCAGCTTTGTATGGTTAGAGTAAATCCCACTCAGCCACAGTGTATATAATATTTTCCATATTGTTCAATTAGATTTTCTGGTGTTTTGTTGAGATTTTTGCATCTTCATTTACAAGAGATATTGTTCTGTAGTTTTCTCTACTTGAAATGTCTTTGTCTCTTAGGATGATGCTTAGGATGATGCTGACCTCAAAGAGTAAATTAGGAAATGATCATGCATGTTTCTATTTTCTGAAAGAGATTGTGAGGAATGGGTATGATTTCTTTTTTGTGTTAGGTAGAACTCGGTGTACTCATTTGAGCCTGTGCTGTTAGTGTACCTATTGGGTTTCTTCATTTGAAAGTCATTAATTATTGATTCAATATCTTTAGCCAATATGAGTCTCATTATGGTTATCTATTTCTCCATGTACAAGCTTTGGTAACTTGTGTTTTTTAAGTTTTAATCATGGTCTAACTGATGTCCTGCCTGTAAGATTTGTCAACTACTGACAAGAATTTGGTATCTCCAATTATAATAGTGGATTCATCTATTTCTCCTAGCAGTTCTATTAGTTTTGCATCATATCTTTTCAAATTTTTTTGTTAAACACATGCACACACATAAAGATTTTTTTATCTTCTTGGAGGTATAATCCCTTTATCATTATGTAATGCCGTATTTATTTCTGAAAAAAATGTTTATTTTGGAGTCATTTCCTCCAGAGTATTATATTTGTGGGCAGAAATTTGCACATAATATTACTTTATTATCTTTGTAATGTATATGGGATACACAGTGAGGACTCCTCTTTCATTTGGGGTGTTGATAATTTGTACCTTTTCTATTTTTAGTTAATCTAGTTAGATATTTATCAATTTTACTGTTTTTTCCCAAAGAACAAGCTTTTAATTTTATTGATTTTCTTTATCCATTTCCTGTTTTCAATGTAATTGACTTCTGCTTTAAATTTATTTTCTTCAGTTTAGCTTGGATTTAATATGCTCTCTTTTTGTGGTTTTTGTTGTAGGAGTTGATTTTAGAACTTTCTTCTTTTCTGATATAACATTAAATGTTATACATTTTTTCTAAGCACTCTTTTTCCATGTCCCATACATTTTAATAAGTTGAATTTTGACTTTCACTTAGTTTGAAATATTCTTAATTTGTTTTGAATATGCTGTTTGATCTATAAGAATTTGGGGGATTTTCAACTATAATTTAATGATTACTAGTATAATTCCATTGTGTCTGAGATCCTATTTTGTATGTATTATAATTAAATATTTTTAAAGTATGTTTTTTTAAATACAGTGTGGACTGTCTTGGTGAATGTTTCCTGCAAGCTTGGAGGAATGTATATTCTTATGCTATTGTGTGAAGTATTCTAGAAAGATCAGTTATATCTAATTGATGCCATTGTTCAGTTCAACCATGGTCTTACTGATGATTTGCCCGTAAGATCTATCAATTACAGACACAGAAATTTGTATTTCAAACTATAATGGTAGATTCACTTTTTTTTCCTAGCAGTTCTATTAGTTTTGGGTCACATATTGTGATTTTTAATTTTTTTTGTTAAACACGTACACACAAATGAAGCTTTGTTTTCTCTTCTTGGAGATATGATCTCTTTATCATTATGTATTTCTCCCCTTAATTTCTGAAAATTTTTTTATTTGGGGGTCAGTTTTGTCTGAAATTAATAAAACTACTCTTTCTTTTGAATATATTCTCTGTCAATTTACTTTCAATCTATCATATCTTTATGTTTGAAAGCTTTCTGGTAAACATCATAGCCTCCCAAAGTGCTGGGATTACAGGTTTGTGCCACTGCGCCCAGCTTCCTCCTTTCTTTATTCAAATACAAGTTTCTGATCTATATATTTATCTTCTTTCTAAAGAAGTTCAGCATTTCTTGCAAGACAGGCATACTGATGACAAATTCTCTCAATCTATGTTTCTTATTTACTTCTGAAATACAATCTTGTTGAATACAAAATTCTAGATTGGTGGGGTTTTTTCTTTCGCCATTTTAAATATATTGCTCTAGTCTTCTTGATTGCATGCATGGCTTCTGAAGTCCAGTTCAATACTTAGACTTGTTCCTCTATGGCTAACCTATCTCCTTCCCATTACTTCCTTCAAGATTTTATTTTTGCCTTTGATTTTTGTTTTTCAGTTTAAATATGATATGGCTCAATAAAGTTTCTCAGTATTTATTCTGATCAGTGTTCTCTGAACTTCCTGGATCTGTAAATTTTTGTTTATTATTACTCTGGGGAAATTCTGAGTCATGTTTCAAGTATTTGTCCTCCCTCCTTCCCTCTCTCCCTCTCTTCTATCCTTCCCTCTCTAGCCATTCTTTTCTTCTTCTCTTTATTTTTCTTCTGATATTTCCATTTTATGTGTTAGACACTTTGTAACTTTCTCATAATCCTTAGCTATTACATTCTTTTTAAATTTTTCATTTAGGATTTTTAGTTTGAGATATTTCTATTGACATTTGTAAAGCTCACTGATTCTTTCCTTGGCTATTTCCATTACAGGATTTAAAATATATATATATTACTTAATATTACCTTTGATTCTCTCTTAGAGTTTGTATCTCTGTTCATATTACACAGCTCTTCTGGCATGTTGCTCAATTTTTCTTTGGAACCATTAACATATTAATCATAATTGTTTTAAATTCTCAGTCTGATAAATCCAACATTTCTGCTATATCAGTTTCTGATTTGATGTTTGTTCTTTCTCTCTAATCTTTTTGTCTTTTAGCACGTTTTGCAATTCTTTCTTGAAAGTCAGATGATGTATTAGATAAAACAGTAAACAAGTCGTTGATATGAGGTTTTATTCTTACCTGATGTGTTATACTGTTGTAGCTCCAGTTGCCAGAAGCTAACATTTCCCCTAGTGTCCTTGCTTTGTCTCCTCTATTATCTTTGGATTTTTCTAGAGATTTTATAAAGAATATCAGAGATGTACAGTCCTTTTAGTTGTATTCCTCTGCCAATATTTAGAAGTTTTACTGATGCAGTGGTAAGGTATTGGGGTGGTAGAGGGGAAGATGAACGTTCTGTAGACCTGTGATTAGTTCTGATCTTCAGTGATCCCTTGGCCTCTGATCTTCACAGGTGCTTTTCTGAGTTGGTTTCCCCATCCTTCCTCCCCACCCACCACCTCTAAACTAGAGGACAGACAAAGCTACAGGGGGCTGGTGTTTACTATATTCCTCCCCCATTCAAGAACTAGAAAGGGATGTGGTTAGATTGATGAGGCTCTTGGAAAAAAGAATCCTTTGAGTGCAGGTCTTAAGACTAGAATGCTCTGTGAGTATTTTAAAAAGAATACTTTTTTATTCCTCTACCAGGAACACAAGTTTTTATTTATTTTTAAAATTCTTCTTCACTCTGAGAAAAAGGAATTTTTTCTTTAAGGGAACGCTCACAAAAATCTGAGAGCCTAACAGTCCCACCCTGGAATTTTTAACTCTTAAATTTTTCCACATGACACATTTAAACATTTATCATTTATGGCTTAGATTTTCTTATTCCAGTACCAGTTCCTATGGAAGTTTATCCCCTAGGCTTCAACTTTAGTAAGTTGTGATTCTCTGTGTTGGTTTGTCTTTCCCATTTTGGGGGGAAGCAATTCACCATGTAACCTCATTTCTCTGATAAATCAAAAAAGAATTATTGATCTTTAGTTTTTTTAGTTTTTTTCTTATTCTTTAGTCTTTTTCTTGAAACTCCTTATAAGATAGACAAAAACTGGAGGTACTTATCTATTTTTATATGTGTAGAATACATAGTACGAAAAACAAACAATATTTTTAAAACAAATGACTGTAAGAGTAAATTATTCAATGACTACAAATGTGACTGGCATAGTTGACTGGAAACTATATGGACAGAAATGAATTAAAATGATTTATATATGAACTATCATTCCCCTTTTTATCCTTTGGCTTTATCATTAATGAATGAACTGTGAGCTCAAGCTTGATCCACAGCTCTGCTATACTTTTTTTTTTTATTACAATGGCTATAATCATAATAGTTAATCTACCAGTAGTTTGAGTGTTATAGAGAGAGGCTCATTCAGTGCAGGTACTCAATGGACACTCAATAGTACATAATAGATAAGGAATATTACATGGCCATGAGTTAATCTTCAACAAAAGGATACTAGGAATTATCATTAAGTATTGCAGTTTTATTTAATTAGACATTATGTGTGTTTCACTCAGTATCAAGCTGTCATGGTGAAATATTTTTGTTAGACTGTAAGTTGGTAGAAAACAAAATAGGCCAGTAAAAATCCTTCTATGGATCTGTTGAAGGAAAAACATATCTGTGTTAAAGAACCAAGTCTCTGCTGGATAGTTTTTAATAATATCTTATGTCTATTCCCATACATTAAAATAAAGTTACTAAATTGTGCTCAAGATGTAATTATAATTGACCAACTAGAGATTATGGCTCTAAGTATCTAAAACCAAGAGAAAATTATTTTTTTTACTGCCTATTCTAGGCCAAAGATTAAATTAAATTCAAGAATGTTCCATTTACTTAAACATTTATGTATTCATAATTTCAGAGATTAAAAAAGGATCCTTCAGTTTCTGTCATTTAATGAAAAAATCCTTCACAAAATAGTCTTGAGAAACTGATCTCAAACCTTCATTGGAAAGTATAACATGTAAAATAGGCTCTTCTCAGATCTATTGAGTAATGCTAGGCACTGGCTAAGGGAATGGCATGCAGTTTTCTCATTTTATTATTACAGTAGTTGTCAGAGGCAGGTAGTACTGGCCTTACTGACTGAGAAACAAAGAGTTATTAGCCAATAAAGGAAAAAGAAAGGGGGGGGGGGATAAAGGATGAGGAGGAAGAAAAGAACAAAGGAAGGAAGGGATAGAGAGGAAGATATGCAAATATAACAGACAAGGTAGACCATACAGTTGAGCTGAAGAGAAGCCAACATTAATCCAGCAAACTCCTAGTGAATTAGAACTGTGGAGAAAGTGAAGATTGAGACCTGAAGTGGGAGAATTAGCTGAAGTCTGCAAAAGAGCAATTGTGCCATAAGTCCCATAGCCTACTCTGGCAGAAGACTCTGGAGAATTACTCTGGAGAAACTAACCAAGGTAGTCTAGTATTAAGGACAGCTGGTAACCCTTAGGGGTCAGCTAGGAAACCATTTAAAATAACAAGATTAAATAAAATTTTGCATGCTGCAAGATTTAACCTCTTCTCTTTTATGGATTCCAAAAGATTCAATGTTGACACTTGGACAAATGAAAAATATGAATTATCACCCTATCATACTATACTGAGGTTTACCCTTTGCCAAACCAACCCATGCACAGCAAAAGTTTTGAACAAATTCTTGATTCCTTGATCCCTCTGTTTTAAATAAGAATGAAATCAAATATTGCAAGGTATTTAAGAAAAGCTTCTGCCATGTAAACCATAGATAAAATTCAAGAGTGTGCTCTCTCTCACATACATATCTAGTTGAAAATTTTTTTTGATAGAAAAATTTAAGGATGAAATTATGAAAAATTATGAAAATATCTGAGAATATTGACATAGAATCCTAAGACATTAAAAATAGTAAGCACAACAAGAAATTTAATAGATTAATTCTGGAAGTCCAATATCCACATTTGGATATTGAAAAAGAACAGAAGAATAGAGAAGTAGTAAGTGATATAATTGTCCAAATGAAAAGATCCGAGGGAATGCCCCGCGTAGTAATTTCAGCATGACTCATACCAAAGCAAGTCATTGTGGAATGTTGACATCTTGGGTTCCTGTTTCCCAGGTTTTGCATTTGGCATTCCCTCTCCCTGGAACACACTGTCAGAGTAAAGGCTGTGTGGCTTCCTCCTTCATGTCTTTTAAGCCCTTACTAATAATTGCCTTTTAATAAAGATTGTCACTGAAACCTCTTATAGCAAACCCCACAGCACTGCCCAATATCACACTCTTTTATTTTCTCCCTAGTATACAGAACTATATAAAGCCCCACACATTTTTTTCTTGTTTTGTTCTTGTTTCATGTTCTGTTTTCCATACTCACTATAATGCTAGGTCTTAAGGATGAGGATGATTGTCTGATTACTCCTTACCATATCCTCAGCATTTAGAACAGTGTGTGGCATACAGCAGTCAGTAAATGACTATTCATTTTAAGAAGAAATGAAAAATCTTAACGTTTCTAGAAAGAAAGGAAGAGGATTCAAGATGGCACACTACTTTTCAATAGCAACACTGAAAGATGCAACCCAGCTGAAAAATAAATCCAACATGAGAGTAGAATAAGCACATTGACTTTTCCTGATACACTTGGTTCCCAATATAAATTTTATCTTATAGGTATACTTCCTTAGCTTCTAGTGCATAAGTTCCACCAAAAGGAGGAAAAGAACAAGATATAGAATTAGCTCAAAGAAAGAGGATATAATCCATGAGAGAAGCAAAAGCATTCACAAATGAGGATTAAAACAAGTCCAGAACAACATATGTGCAGCTGCAACACAAGTGTCCAGATGGAAGCAGAAAGAAGATTGTTCTAGAGCTGTCTCTAAAGCCAGGTGGGAGCAAAACAGACACATTCAATTTATCTAATGCTTTTATGATGATATTTTGTTCTTATAAATAGTAAATAATTCAGATATAAATTAATGATTCAATAGTGGGCACACAGAAGAGGCAGTTTATTTCTACCTTCAGGAAAAAGTAGTTATATAAGAAAAAAATATAATAATAAAGTAATTGTAGCACCTTTATAAAGCTCAGCTATGGAAATATAAGTCACAACAATACAAATTTTAAGTATTCACGTAACAACACAATAACATTCAGATCTCTATGAACCATTGAGATACAGTATTAAGTGAAAATATGAAGGCAGAGTAGGATGGCATAACTGCCTTTTATGTTTCAATTGTTGAATAAAGTTTGTAATTTGACAGTGAATATTTAGAGACTTACCTGAAAAGATATGATTCAAATTACTATTAAACACTTCTTATTGCTCTTTACTTCTGTATTCATTGAATTTGATATATAAATATCAAACACCACTTTTAAAAATAAATTTCATATAAGATGTAGACTTAAACATAATGTTAATTTGTACATATTTCTCCAGTATTTGGTCACACTTTTTTATTGTATGTTTAGATTACTTCCAGCATTTTTCTATTTTATACACCTTTGCAAATAAAAGTTTGGAATTCATCTGACATTTTCCTAGTATACATGCCAAATGGAATTACTGATTGGAAATATTCATGCTTCCAGGCATTTGATAAATAATCAAGAGTAGAACATCAAAAGAATTGAAACATTTCACACTCTCATAAAGCAACGTTTTCTCACATCTTGTCAAAACTAGGTAGAATCATTCTTTTTATATTTGGCAGCCTATTTTTAAAAAAATCCTCACAAATTTGAGTTTAGCTGATCACTACTGATATATAGCATGTGTTCACATTTTGTAAGATGCTGACAATTTTTATACCTACCCCTTCCTTTTCTCCACATCTATCTTTGCTGTAGACTTTCATCATCAATTTTGGACTCCTAAATGCCCATCTGACTATAGAAACAACCTCTCTTTGTATCTCTATCCTTAAACTGCCTTTAGAATTACTTTTCTAAATCACAAATTTGATCATACTATTTGCTTGCTTAAAAGCCCTTGAAGACTAGCAGTTTCAAATAGAGTTAAGTCTAAAGATTTTATGGTGCTATACATATCAGTATTCATATGGACTAAAGATTTTCTTAAGTTATAAAAATGTCCATTTGTGACAGTTTTCCTTCAATAATTATAAATAACTTGAGGTTAAGGACCTGATCTTGTTCACTGTAATATTCACTCTGTCTAGTTAAGTGGCAATTAATGAATGATAGGTGTTTCAGTTAGTTTTGTGGGGTTTTTGTTGTTGTTGTTGTTGTTGTTTTTCCTGCTGTAACCAATAGACCTGACATAAACAACTTTAGGAGGAAAAATTTATTTGGGGGCTCACAGTCTCAGAGGTCTTAGTCCACAGATGGCTGACTCCATTCCTCAGGGCTGGAGGTGAGGCTGAACATCAGGGCAGAAGTATGTGGTTGAGGAAAACAGCTGGGAACATTATATTAGGAAGCAGGGAGAGAGAGTTTTTCTCACCATACAAAGATAACCCCAGTCAATAAATGGACTAAGGAACTGAACACACACTTCTCAGAAGATATACAGTCAATCAACAAATATATGAAAAAATGTTCAACATCTCTAGTAATTAGAGAAATGCAAATCAAAACTACTCTAAGATTTCATTTCACTCCAGTCAGAATGGAAATTATTAAGGAATACGAACAATAGTAAGTGTCAGCGAGGATGCAGAGAAAAAGATACACTTATACATTCATTGCTGGTGGCATTACAAATTGGTACAAGCACTCTGGAAAGCAGTATGGAGATTCCTTAGAAAATTTGGAATGGAACCACCATTTGACCTAGCTATCCAACTCCTTGGTCTATACCCAAAGGGCTTAAAGCCATCATAATATTGCAGCCACTTCGATGTTTATAGCAGCTCAGTTCACAATAGCTAAACTGTAGAACCAACCTAGATGCCCTTCAATAGATGAATGGATAAAGAAACTGTGGTATATATAAAGAATGGAATATTACTCAGCATTAAAAGAGAATAAAATTATGGCATTTGCAAGTAAATAGATGGAGTTGGACAACATAATGCAAAGCAAAGTAAGCCAATCCCAAAAAACCAAAGGCTGAATGTTTTCTCTGATAAGTGGATGCTGATCCATGATGGGGCGAGGAGGCATGGGAAGAATGGAGGAACTTTGGATTGAGCAAATGGAGAGGGGAAGAAGAGGTGGCATGGGGGTAGGAAAGATGGTGGAATGAGAAGGACATCATTACCCTAGGTACATGTATGATTGCACAAATGATGTGACACTACATTGTATACAACCAGAGAAATGAAAAGCTGTGCTCCATTTGTGTATAATAAAATGAAATGCATTCTGCTATCATATCTAACTAATTAGAAAAAATTTAAAAATATTTTAAAATATATAATCCCAAAGCCATGCCCTAATGACCTGCCTCCTCCAGTTATACACTACCTACCTCCAGTTACAACCCAGTTAATCCCTATCAGAGGATTAATGCACTGATTAGGTTAAGGTTCTCATAACCCAGTCAACTCATCTCAAAACTTTCTTGAATTTTCTCACACATGAGCTTTTGGGGGCCAACTTATATCTAAATTCTAACAATGGGTGAATGTAAGACAGAATGAAATGGTTTAATCTAGAAGTTCATTTATTTAGCTTCTCATTCATGCTTAAAATAGTCATTGAGTTATTACTATGTGCCAGGTAGTGCTCTAAGTTCTAGAAATACAGTGGCTATTAGAACCAATAGTACCTTTCCCTTTATGAGGTTGATAGTAAGGAAGCAGGTGGGAGAACAAAAAATTTAAAAACTAACTTATTTTTTTCATTTTACAGAGTGATGAGCAATTTTGTGCTTGTATATCAACCCTTTGCGAAAACCAAACTAAACATAAGAAGCTCTGATTTACAGTATTTGTTGATCTCCCATTGTGACTGATACCAAGCTGCTAACTGCAAAAGAGCTCACAAAATTCTTCAAATACTGAACTGGCTCTGGCGAGATATTCAGTTGATTCTGACCATCACTGATGATGCCAATGAGGTATTAGGATTTAGAGAAATGGCAACTGGTCACTTGAGTCAGGGTGAAAAGGAAAGGTCCAGCTGAAGACCTGATATTCCAACCAAGAGGCAAACAAATGAAGAGGAGAACCAGAAAGTTGAAGGTCAGATGGAAGCATATTCCACACAGAGGGGATAGCTATTGAGGTGCCCTAGGCTGAGTACTTGGCATGCCTTAGAGACAGAAGAGCCAGAATGTAGATTTTAAACTTATTTTTCTGTTGGTAGACAACTTTGAGATCAAAAGCCTCTTAGCCAAGATGAAAGAAGAAATCTGAAAGAGTGGAATATGAGCAGAGAGCCAAGATCGGCTTTGATCCTTCAGTCTGGTAATTCTTTGCTAACAGAGTTTCCAACTACCACTGGGTGATTCCAGGAAAATACACCCAACACAACTAGAAATGTGGGTTTATAGAATGCAAAACAAAGCAGGGGGTAAGTATGATACTATGGTTCCTGGGGTTTTCCTTCCAGATACTCCAGTCTATTTCTTCAATCTTGCTGACCCCACAAATCATCTGGACTTTGACATTTTTTACCACATTAGAAGTATTAGTAACTTAAATTGTTATTCTGAAAAAAAATATTATTGGGAAAATTTGAGTAATATATGGAGGAAACTTAAATCAAATTACGGGAACAAAGCAAGAGATAGATTGAATTCTTTTAGTAGTTATGGGGGGTTTTTTCCTCTTGGAGTCAAGGTGACAAAGGTAGACTTATTTTAATATATTTTACCTGGAGCATTCTGTGATGGGGAGTATCCAAAACATTTTAAGAATGAATCAGCTGGAGTTCAAATCTAGGCTTCACAAGTGATGGCTCCTCCTGAGTGAAAAGAAATCCTGTTCTGAAGCAAAGGGAGATTAGGAGGATTAAGAGGCACGCGTGAAGGATCCAAAAGTGGGTTTGTTTTGTTAATATTGAAATGATTTTTGTGGGTTAATTGTATAGAGATCCAGCTCATTTTTTTTTTTAATTGAAATGAGCCTGAGTATATCTGGGACAGGAGAAACTTCAGCTGCATGTGAAGATGCACTACACATTTCTGTATAAAACAAAAACATTTGCAGTTAATAGTCTTGAGAAAGGGATTATGACTTGAAGACTGTTTCACAAGGAATTAATTGTTATTGACATGCTAGTTACATTAATAGTTACAGTGCTATTTTTATCCAAGTGATTGTAATTTGTATACACATTCAAATTGCTTTAGGAATAATGCTCAACATTTACACAGAATTATAAGATGTTCAAGGCAATAGCTAAAACAACTGTGTTGTTTCCAAAAACGTGAGCTGTGTATAGAGAGGTTGTCAAAGCTAGAAAAATCATTCTTTTTCCTCATTGGAGGGAAAAAAAAGCCTCAGCTATGTTACTGATGAACTATCTTTCACTACAAATAATACCCAAGAAAAATAGCTTAATGTTTTTCAGTTACACAAAAGTATTAAATGTCCAATGAAGTCCATTTAATTCTACAAATCACAGGCTGTTTTACTTTATTGTTTAAAGTTATATATTGACTCATTTGTCTAGAATTACAATTTCACTATGAAAAATAATATCTTTGCAACAAAATTATATGTTTATATAGTCATTCAATGTTATATATGTTATATATATGTCATTTGTTTATATGTCATTCAATGTTATATATATGTTATATATGTCATTATATGTTTATATATGTTTATATAATACTGCCATTTAGATATAGTAAAATAAGAAAACTTTAGAAATCACTTATTAAACTGAAGTATCTATAGTACATATAAGTAAATGAAGGAAAAGCAAAAGGAGAATTCAAACACTATTTGACTTCTATATCCAAATTGTTGTATTGATGAGTAATGGAATGAATGTCATTTGAATTTGAATTTACTTCTAAATATACCCCCAAATACCATATTGTTGGAAGTTCAACAGAAGAGGCCAGATATTTCATCTGAATTCACATGAAAAATAAAGTCATGGCAACTGTTCCCATTACTCACGCCAATAATTATTCTTAGCCAAATCCCCATCATCATCATGATAATGATCACCCCCATCAAAGAGAGCTCTTAATGAAGCAAGAACCAAATGGACATATTTAGCTTTGAAAGTCAGGGGAATGTTTTTTTTGTATATTTTATTTTAATGAGAACTTCCTATTTCTATACATAAAATTCAGTTCCATCTAAAAAGAAAATTTTAAACTCAGTTTCATCTCAAATTGAGGTAATTTTCAAAATATTTTGGGCCAAATGAATCTTTAAATGGAAGTATTTCAACATTATCCAAGAAAGCAATCTAACAAGGTCTACAGCAAATTTAATTATTCTAATGTTTCCCAAAGCAGGCAGCATGTACAAAAATTCTACAGAATATTAACATATTTTGAACAAAAAGAAATTGAAGACTGCATTAAAGGAGTTTGCATAAAATCTAAGCTCCTTTAATATCTAGATATAAGTTGTCAATCTATATATTAAATATACAGAAGTACATACTAAAAGACAGTCAGAAAATGGGAGGATATCCCAGGCAGAAGGAAGAGTTTGAGCCAAGAGAAGCAGGTGGGAAAACATAAGGCATGTTTTGAAAAACTGTAGGGAAATTCTGGAGTTCCAGGAGATAAATCTGGAACTGAAGGCAAGAGCCAGATTGTGGAGGTTTTGAATGACAGGCTCAACAGTTCAAACTCTGACTTTTAAAAGTCAGTTACCAACCACTGAAGATTTCCTAGGAGGGGAGGGATAATACAAATCTGGTAGTTTGGGAAGTTTAATCTGGCCATAGTGGATATATTGATTTGTAACAGGAATAGTACTGGAATCTAGTTAGAACACCCATGTAATGAGCCAAGGATAAGATTAAATAAGAATGGGTGAAAATCAGATTGCAAAGTGAAGACATGATGCAAAATGTATTGCAAAAGAAGAATAAAGGAAATGGGATTCAGTTTCAAAGATTGTTAAAGAGATCCCCAAAAGAATGATGTTGACTTTAGCAGTCACAGGGTATCATTTACTCCTCCATGTACCATGATTTGTAACTGTCCCATGCTGTGATGCAGATTTACTAACCAACAGGACATATTATTCTGAACTACATGGTTAACCTATATTCATTCTTTTAAAAATTCAGTTCATTTGTCTTTCTTTTTCTTAAATCAGTTTTGTGCTCTCTTAAGTCTATTAAGCATATAATTTTAAGTATTTCAAGCATTTAGGGTATTATAAGGTCTATTGATATATGTCTCTTTAATGAGGTTACTGGTTTCATGAAGGTGGAGACCAAATTTATCCATTCCCACCAGTAACACAGTAGTATACTTTAGAAACTCAATCATGAAGGAGCATACTCAGAAGAGTTAGAAGGTAAATAAGTCTAATGATGAACAGAAGTGGGCATGTAGCTGCAATTAGGATTGTAAAAAGGTTGTTTTATCAGCTTGTTGGAAAGCCATTGGAAATAAGATTAAGGAGAATGAGAAAAAGAAATTAATCAGGCAGAATTCCAGAGTACAGGGCATGCTGTACCATGCAGTCTTGGTGTAGAGGATCTACCCCTGGTAGGATAATACTTTCTACAGTTGTCAGAAGGTGCCTGATGCTCTTCTGTTTCCTCACCTTAGCTTCTTTTATGTTTTCACTGTCAAGAGTGCCATCCCCCATCTTGAGCCTCTCTTTCACATCTACTTTATGTCTGTGTAAAGCACAGATCAAGATCAAATGTCACTACTTCAAGAAAATTTCCCTCATCTTTTAATTCTCTAAATACCCAGAGTATTTATTTTTCTTAAAATATAGCCTGCAGATTATTTGAATAAAATCCCTAGAGAGCAATGCATAAGTGAAGTTCTATCTAACAAATGAAAAAGGGATGATAGAATTAGAATTATCATTTCATAGCTCTAAATGTGGTAATTTATTTGAACAAATTATCATAGATGGCTATGAAAACAATTCAAGGAAAAAAGCTGGTAGAGTAAATTAATGATGGATGGACCAAGTTGATAGTACTTGAACCTACTAATTCAGTTTAATGTTATATAAAAGGAGACAAACAGATTACCTTCTTACAGAAGGACATAATATGCCCTCTTTTTTAGGGCTTGGATCTGAAATGTCCCCTCAAAGCTCACCAGTTAAAGGTTTGCTTTCCAATGCACTAGCATACAGAGGTGAGAGTCTTTGGGAGGGATTGGCTCATGAGGGCTCTAATCTCATTAATGGATTCATCCATTATTTTTTATTTTTTAATTTTTTGGTACCAGGGATTGAACTCAGGGGCACCCAACCACTGAGCCACATCCCCAGCCCCATTTTGTGTTTTATGTAGAGACAGGGTCTCACTGAGCTGCTTAGCCCCTCGCCATTGCTGAGGCTGGCTTTGAACTCGCTATTCTCCTATCTCAGCCTCCCTAAGTGCTGGGATTACAAGCGTGTGCCACCACGCCCGGCTTTCATCCATTATTTTAATGAGCTATGGGGAATTGGTGGAAATTTGGAAATTGGGGCATAGTTGGAGGAAGTAGGGCCTTCAGGGCATGTCCTTGAAAGGCCCAGCTCCCTTCTGTTCTTTCTCTGTTTCCTGGCTGCCATGTGGTGAGTAGCTTTGCTTCACCACCTTGCTATACATGCTTCCCACCTTGATCTTCTGATATTTGGCCTCACCACACATCCAGAAAAAATGGAACCAAGTGACCATAGACTAAAACCTCTGATAAACTGAGCCAAAATAAATCTTTCCTCCTTTAAGTTGATTTTTCCAGGCAGTTTGTCACAGCAATGGAAATTTAACTAATACATCTTCTACTATATTCTTGTCATTAAAAAAGTAAAAATCTGAATTTGACCAGATATCTATGTATAAAACTAGTCTGAAGGGAACATAGAAGACCAAGAAAAAATGTGGGGGAAAAAAACCCCACAAGTATAGAAAGCATACTGCAAAATCTTCAATATGGGAAACAGATTGTAAGGAGTAAAATTTTAAAAAGGAGTGAAAAATCTATAAATTAAAATATATTTAAAAAACTTAAAGATATGTCGACATGTCAAAAGTATAGATATTTTGGGATATGGATTTTAAAGAAACCAAATTTATAAATCATTTGTGAGATAAATAGGGAAATAAGATATTCACAAATTACTCTCAGTTTTTGGAAATGATAAAGCTGTGTTTTTAAAGCATTATTATATATCCTGAAATACTTTAAGATGAAATTCTATGATATCTAGAATTTGCTACAAAATAATGTATCAGTGGTAGAGGTGAAGTCAAATGGTAGTCACAAAAATGAAAGATCATCATTGAAACTGGGTAATAGACACATAGTTCACTTTTATGTATGTTTAAAATTTTCCATTTTTAATTATTTTAAAATACTGTTTCTGGGCTATATATCAAAATTATTAAATCAGAATATCTGAGGGTTATTCCAGGAATGTGTATTATTAACAACTTCTGAGGTGATTATTATTCACACAAGGATATGGTAAGTATAGTCTTAGAATAATTTATTCCACTGATTTTGCTCTTACCAGAGAAATGGAGCCAATTATATACACATGTCTTATCTTTAAGGACAGAAGCTGTGTGTCTTCCTCATCTGTGTATTTCCAAAGATCATATACTGTATCTACACTAAATAAATGTAAATGTTAGACAAAATATGTATGTTCTCTCAAAAAATATTTTAAATATAGTGAATACAAGATTTATCCACAGGTTTCAAGCTGTTAGGTCCATTATAGCATCAGGAGTGTTGACCTTCTCATAGCTTCTAGCAGGAATTCTTTGCCTAAGTGGAACTTCTTATTCAGTGATATCTAATACTTCTAATTCCTAAGTTGCCAATATCTTCATATCATCAAGGATAAAATCTAACAGGATGTAAATAATGTTCTCTTCCTTCACAGTCAAATAGAAGGACATAATATTAGCAGCCATGTATAGAATATCTACATTGATGGAAGAGATGCATATAATACCTTTCAAGAAAATAAAATGTTTCTATTTGCTCTTGACTTTGTTTGTATGTTTTGTTTGTTTGCTTAAAATGGTTTATTAATTAACAATTTTGACACTCTTAAAGAGAATATTCTTAGGAAGTTGTAACCTATCATTGAAAGTTGTTTTTCCCAGAGATCCAGTATTTTCTAGACCTTGGAATCTTTGAATAATAATTTTAAAAATGGATCATAATAGATTATGGAAGAGATTATGTCCTAGTACTCATTTCTAACTAGTTTGTGATTTTGAATGTGACACTATTTTTATTGCTTTTGTTGGTTCTTCGTTTTCTTATATATGTATAATTCTAAAATAAGTCAGTCTACTCTTAGATCATCCTTAAGTTCACCTCCAGTTTTATGATACATCTAGGAAAAAAAATGACCTCACCTGACATTTAAACAGAAAACAATCTCTCAAGGAAGAAAAAAGACATAAATGATCTCACTGCAGAGTCTTAGGTGATAGTAAATAATGCTAAATTTATCCAGTTCTGTTCTGAAGCTATAAATCTAGGAATATGAAAGATTGTCCCACTTTGGCTTACCTGCTTATGAGCATGATCATAAGAATTAATATGATTGTCAAACTCCTGGTGTTTGTGATACTGCTTGTCACATAATTCACAGTAAAAGTTTGCCTTTACGTCTTCCAGGGCCTTTGCTGTGGACTTTTCCTTTTCTGAAAAATCCTTTAAAAAATAAAAGAAGGCAAAAATATTGGTTATATTTCTCTTTGATAGCATAGCCAGATTTCATAGTAATCAAACTGGTATTTAACTTTTTTGTGACTGAAAGCTTAGGTTGAGACTCATTATTTCCTAGAAAAGCATGACACTGTGGTAGTAACTTCCAGTTTAGCATTAATCCTAACCTGTCAATCAACATATGAGTTCTGCCAAAGGAGCCCTGGTCTTTACTCATCCTTCCTCTTGGTGCCCATTTCCAGGTTGTGATTCTTCCTAGCACCAAGCACTCTCTGTTCATTTTTATTGTATCTCCTTTATGGACTTTCTGTGTCCCACATGATTTTACCTTCAGCCAAGCAATCAATCCACAGCATACACTCCCCCTGGAGTGCCTTCATTCACACTATAGTTAGAATCTGATGTACCTATAATTTCCAACTCCAGCCTAATTATGTTCCACAAGCATCAGTTACTGCTAGACAGTCTAGCTTTTTGGTTTATCTCATGTTTTTTAAAACCATTATCCTTACAACTTTAAGGATGTTTTATCTCAAACAGTTTTAGCTATATCGTTCCCCTACTTAAATACGGTTCATTCTCTCATTGCCTGTGTAATAATAGTGACAGGTATTTACTATGTATAAACTGTATCAGGTAGGTATATTACCTCAAGTATTTCTCAAAACAACCCTATGAGACAAGTTCTATTTTTACCTGTAGTTTACAAATATATCAACCAATGCTTAGAGAGGTCACATATTCCTGGTCACTGAATTATTCAGTGGAAAAGGGATTCAAGTCTCACAACCTGTGCCTAGAACTTTTGTTAGCAAACAGCTTAGACCTGCCACTCCCTTTAAAGCCTACCCACTGAATATGCCATGAAACCTTCTTCCTACCATGCCAGCATCATCTCTTATCAAGCCTTGCTCCCATGCTGTCCTCTAATTTTATCCCCAGGTATGCAATTGGCCTTAACTTCATTTATGTCTATTGCTCCATCAAAATCTTTGAGGAAAGGAACCATTTCATTCATTTTTGTGTTTCAATGCTAAACATTATATTGTCTAATCCAGGACAAGTACCTATTTAAAATGCATTACATAAATTAATGGATAATTCTCTGTACCTCTCTACATGTCCTTGTCTATTATCCCAGTGCCAAATGAATGGGTGACTACACATTATAGATGACACACATACATGCATATAATGAATTGATGAACACATTAAAGGTTGGACTGTACTTTCATTTCTCCAAAATGACTAAGATGCTAATCAAAGAAATCAGATCATAAACCTATATCACAGACATGTCACTGACCAGATTTTTAAAAGTAGCAAAAATAATTTAGAGAGTTTTCACAAAGGCAGGTGAAGTCATGGGACAATTAATTTAGACATGGAAACATAGTGATTCAAGTTCAGATATAACAGGGCAAACACAAATGAACACAAGCAAAAAGAGCATGAATATCATTAACAAACAGAAGAGTAGACCAAATATCTAGATTGCTATGCAAGAGAACAGAGTAAGAATTTGGTGACATTCTAGGACAATGGATATAAAAGCTACTGAATAGGATGTATTCAGTAATGAGAATGTAGACACTGATTTCAGGACAAAAATCTAGGTGTTGAAAGAACCAAGATAATGGCCTGCTAATGTAATCACTGTTGAGAGCCAATACAGGAGGACAGTACTGAGACGGTGCTAAATCTCTTCACGTAGTAGACTTTGTATCAGAAAACCATTATTTCTTATCTAGTCTTTTCCCCTTTCTCCTTCCTTCCTATAATTCCAGGGTCTGGATTAGAACTATAGATTACTTTTGTTTCTGTTTCTTTATTATGACATTGTAACAACAGGCTTAGAAAACTAATCATGTGCCTTGGACATTGGTTAACTATGCCTCTGTGCTCAGAAACACCTCAATTTCATGAACTAGGGGAAGGAATAATTGAGAATTCAGGCTTGATCTGTGGGAAAAAAATGTATTTCTTTATTAGTCTAGATTATGTGGGGGGACTCTATGACAATAACTCAATGGCAAGGAGTAAGGGCTACTGCTCAATTGACTTTCATACCTTCATCTGAACATATTTCTCAACCTTTATCACATTGCATGACTTTCAGTTCAAAATTTTATAATTTTAAGAGAGTTTTATCAAAACTTAAGTCATGGCATTTCTTGTGAATGCTCACCCTTTTACATGTTTACAAGACTAAATTACACATCACATTTCTTGTTTTATAATCTCTTGCCAAGAAATAAAGCGTAAATCCCTATTTCCCTGACCTCTAAGCTGTTAATGTCAGTCCTTAGGGCATACTCTGATCCCCTTATTGAGAGGCTAAAGGTAGATAGGTGGAGTGTAATTGCCACCACTGGCAAAAAATGCAAGCATGGTTCACAACCCAGTGTGTCCAGCAAAGTCAGGGGGAAGAGTATAAACCAACAGCAGGTGACTGGGGATTACAAATGAGGAAGCTGAGACAAGAGGACAGGAATCACAGAGGCAGATGAGGAGAGAAGCCAAGAGGTAGGGTCTGAAAAATCATACAGGAAAAGAGAGGGGAAGAAAGGAAGGAGGAAGGAAAGAAGAAAGGAAGGAAAGGGAAGGGAGAAAGAGAGGGAGGGAAGAAATGGAAAGAAGGGAAGGAGGGAAGGAGGAAGGGAGGGAAGCATGGACAGACTAAGTGAAGGAAAGAGAAGGAGAGAGAGAGAGAGATAAAAAGAATTGTTAAGACTCTTTGAAAAACTTGAGATTGAGGCTGAGCTGGATGAGCAGCCAAGATTGCTCTTCAATAGCAATCCACAACCCTTTTTCCATGATCTTACCCAGTATAGGCCTGTTCTAGAGTGTGAAACTGGACCATCTACTCAAGTGGTGCAGAGTGAGGCCAGCTCTACGTACCAGAAGGCTGGAGAACAATGTCTCAGGTTAGTGGAAGTAGCACGGACAACCCCTTAGCATTTAGTAGAGGAAGTAACTCATGTTTAGTAATGGTAGGGTTGGTACAGATTAGAGAGCTAGGTAATGGTAAAGCGGGAGCACAATATTCACTGGATCGAGCCTTATCCACCATTCCTTTATTCAACTAACCATTAAGAATTCATGCATTCAAGAATCTCTCATTGAGCAACTTTTAAATGTCCACTTCATACTGGGTATTACTCTCAGAAGTTTATATACTGTGGGAAAGAATTATATGTAAAGAGATAACATAAATTGTAATAGTGATAATAATTACAAGTTGCTAAAGAGGGGCTATCAACTTCAGACTAATTAAGTATAATTGGACGACAAAGGTGAGTTTCTCTCTCTTTCCCTTTTCTTTCTGTCTTCCTTTTCCTAAGTTAAATACACTGTAAACATGCAGTACTTTTTGTTGAATGAAAGGGTACTTTTACTGATAAAATAGCCCCCAAATAAGTTAACATTTACTTTCTGAAATGATTGCACAATCTTTAAATGTATTTGAAGACATGGAATAAATATGAAAGGAGTAAAAATCTCCATCTTTTCTGTCAGTAAATTTTAATTAAAAAAATGAATAAAATTGTCATATAAGATATAATTCCTTCATTTCCCAGTTATTAATATTTCTATTTTCACAATTTGCTTAGTGGAGGATGTTTTTGGAAGCTTGTTTAATAGAATAGAACATTTATGAAATAAAAGGAAGCTTCTTGTTAAACATTCTCAATTATTTATTAAAAGGTTGAAAATGAATTACAAATTAAGTATGATAGTTATCATAGCAAAAGTCATTCCAAAAATATTAGGTAACATCAATGAGCATTTTATGGTGTGATTTGATAAGGATTCTGTATAATTAATTACTTTTTATAATTCATGTTGTGGGTGTGAGGAGCAAATATGTACTTTTTCACACCAGGAATATTTTTCATGCATATAATAGATGTGTCCATAAAGTGACACATATTCTGTGTAGAAGAATACATTTACTTAGAAACATGGATATTTTCTAACAAAGTATTTTTCTTATTGTAATGATTATTACACATTAACACCCACAGAGCTAGCCTTATAAACCGAAAATATGCCAGATACATGTTAATTTATTTAATATTCATGATGGTCCCTTGTGCTATGTTCTATTGTGACTCCATTTAAAGCCATGGGACACGATGGCACAAACACAGGTTGAAGCTCATACGTATTGAAAAGACTGGACCAACCACAAATCTGCCTGATTTCAGAGTTATTTAACTACAGTGCTCATGGCTACCTCGATGACAGTGTTATCCAGATGCCAGATGAGTTCAGAGTGTTTCCACCAACTTATTTGTGGACTCAGGATGATGCAGAGCCTTAACTCCCATTAACTCAATGGTAATACCAGCTCAAAGCTTTGAAGACTGTATTCATACTTCTTATTACATGAAAGCCCACACTTGACCTTTGACTATTATATGCAAGAGATTGATTTAATAATTCTAATATTCTCTAACTGTTCTATTTTATTGGCCCCAACTAAAATCTTCCTTCAAAATCATTGTATTTCCCTCTCCTTCAATCCAGTTTCTGTTGCTGACTCAGGAAACTCCTATGGCCCCGTTGCTTCCCTGCATCTTTATAACAGACTGGGTAACAAACTTGATTTAGAGGGGTTTATTCACTTATTTTTCTTATTTTTGTAATAGGGGGAAAATAATTTTGCCTTAGAAAACTGAATGTTATCCTCTCTTAAGCAATTTCAGCACTAAAGTTTTCAGTTATCAGTAAAAATTAAGGGGAATATTAATAAGTAGCTTGCAGCAGTTTTGAGGAAAAATGAGACTCTTTTAGGGAAGCATTTAGCCTTCAGCACTGCAAATGCAGGAGAGGCTCAGAGTGCACCAATCCAAGATGGCTAGAGAAGACCAAAATGTGCCACCTCAAATATGCCCTTTTGGCAAAAGGGTAACTTAAAGCTTGTCATTTTGAGCAATTGCAGACATGAGAGGAGCTCCAAAAAAGTTACCATTTTGTAATAGAAATTTATATAATTAAAGGAAATATTCATCCATACAGGTTTCTCCCCTTCTGCACCAGGAAGAGTGACCTTCCATTGCTGAAGACTCATAACCAACGGAGAAGGCTGACAGCTCTGCGTGGCAAACTTTCCCTGGGTTCAGAGTGCTTTTCCTGGGTCTTAACCAGGCTCTTCCCCACACATTTCTTTCCTTGATTCAGAGAATGATGGTATTAAAGTTTGAAGTCCATGATAACTTCTTGAGACTCTAGAAGTTTAGTGATTTGAGTTTCAATAGCAGGTTTGAGTGTTATCAAACTTCTCTTTGTTTTTCTTTTATTAATCTGCTTTTTTTGTTACAGAAGTCTCAGTTAAAAACTCATGAATTAGAAAAATACTTTTCATCCCTTACATAGGTACCTGATGTTTGGATGTTTTGTTGTGCATGTATTTGTATATATGTATATATTTGTATGATTGAATGCATGTGACATTAGAATGCATGAATGAATAAATGTAATGAATAAAGGAATGAATACCTTTGATTTCTTTCTTCCTGGTGATTAATTGTGCTAAATGGTATTTTTTAAAAATATCATTTTGAATTTCCTTTTTTTTTTTTTTGTTACTGTGGAATTAAACCCAGAGTGGTCTACCATTCTACCACTGAGTTACATCCCAAACCATTTTTATTATTTTTATTTATTTATTTATTTTTAAATCTTGAAACAGGATCTTGCTAACTTGCCCAGGCTGGCCTGGCACTTCCTCTTGTGTCAACCTCCCAAGTCCCTGGGATTATAGGTGTATACCACCATGCCTTGCTACAAAATAAATCACTGGTGGAAATTGGAGCAAATGAGAGAAGCCCTTATCATCTTTTGTTCACTATCTCTTACCAAAACTATCAAATTAAATTTTGTTTATGTAATTACAATTTTCAGAGTTTTAAAAAAATTTCACCATACACACACAAACACACACACACACGCATGCATATATATACATATTATATGTATATATAATATATGTAATATGCATATGTGTGTATGTGTGTGTATGGTGAGATTTTCTTAAAACTATCTCATATACATATTATATACATATATGTGTGTATATATGTAAATGAATGTGTGTGTATATATATGTATATTATATATAAGACATATATAATATAAATGTTACTTTGGACTATTTAAGAATTGTACCCATAACACACATAGTCAAGAGAGTATCATAAAGGCTTAATTAACATTAAAATTATTTGTATTGATTTCCTCAAAGTTGTGACTAACTTCTTTTGTAAAAGCAATGCTCTTTGCATGTCATAGTCTCTAATATAGTGCTTCTTACTTAGAAAAATTTAATAATCAAGTCAAATTAATAAACAATAAGATCACATAATGTGTTTCCCATTGCATACATAGATAGCATGGCCTTTCCTGGTGACATAAACCACAATGGAGATTTAAACTGTTGGTAAGAGTAAGTAAGTGAGTATGATTCCAAACATATGAAACTTTTAGAGTATTACAATAATTTTCTTAAATGTTGATTTTAAGGTTTAAGGAGATTATTGATTATTCTGAAGAAATGAAAGATGGCAAAGGCACACAGATTCACAAATAGAGCTATAGATTTTTGATGCCCAGTGCTCTCTCCATTTTGCTACAGTTGTTTTCCTTACAATTATGAACCAATTATAGATTTCCTATATTTGGAAGAGCATATTTGCAAAAACTTGGACCTTTTCATCTTTTTCCAGGAAAAGTGTGATATTGGCCACTTCCTGGTTGAGAAAGAGAGTTTTCTTCTCTTATTAGTGATTCATTCAAGATGATCACATTAAAAGATGAATCTAACCACATTAAACATGTGAAATTGTCCCTAGGTGGCCTATATTAGGGACAATTCAGCATCATTTCTAACTTGAAAAGAATGAAAAATTTCTGACTTACTAGTCAGACACCAGAGTGTTTATTGCATTGGTGTTCATGAAACAACAATAAAATATTTAAAGTTTGCTTATATAATTGTTTATTTTAGAGAAACTTCCTAATCTGTTACATTTGAACAGATTATTTTTGATGATTACAAACATTTCCATTAGAACCACTCTTCGTCGGGATTCAATATGACCAACATGATCTTCTCCAGCACAAATTTATATAAAATTCTTCCACCAGAAAAATACATTAGAAAGGAGAAAAGTAAGTCTCAGATGCATTCTAAGGTAATCATAACAGGAGCTATTGTTTTATGGCTTAATTATGTTTTTCTGCCTCATTGAAGGAAAAAAGGGGTGGGAATAATTTCCACATTATTTATTGATCTGATACAGATGCTACATTCAGCCCTCACCAGCGAAATCAGGCAATACCCTTAGGTGAAGAAGAAAAGGTTCATGTTCAATAAATACCTATTAAAGAATGCATGAATGAATAAATGTAATGAATGAAGGAATGAATACCTTTGATTTCTTTCTTTCTTCCTGGTGATTAATTGTGCTAAAAGGGAAAATTGGAAATCCTGAAATATATATGGAAGTGTCAAAACCCATATAACTTCATAACATAAAGATAGATTTTCCTAATAATAATGTATCAACATGGATTGATCAATTACAACACACTAACCTACCACATTATGCAAAATGTCAATAATAGAGAAGGTTTGGGAAGAGTTATGGGAACTGTGTATTATCTGCTCAGTTTTTCTCTACACTGACACCTACTCAGAAAATGTAGTCTACTAATTAGAGAAAATGATGTAAAATCAATTACATATTAATAGTTCTATCTTCACTGAACACAAAAAATAAACCTGAATGGTATAAGAATAATCTAATCCATGCAATATGCTGCCTATAGCTGAGAATGATAAATGTAAGCTATGTTGGGTGGTGAGATTTTGAGACTCTGAGTTCTCTTCTGTCATTTCCTATAAGACAGAGAGCAACTCTCAGCAACTCTGCAGAAAAACGGGACCTACTGACAGACCATATTTATGATCATTAGGTCCACTGGAAATTCAAGGGTAAAGTTTCTGTATTGGAAGGAATGATTTTGAAAGTGTCTCTTGCGTGGGTGTATAAAATATAAGAAAATGGGTTTTATTCTTCCAGACTGACAATACTATTCCATTTATAAAGATAGTAATTACCATCCCATCAATTCAGCTCACAGATATATATAACTGTAATGAATATAGACATATTGCATTCATCTAAATTGAATACATTTAAATGAATACATCCATTGTGCATCAGACAGGAAGTATATTCATTTAGCCATTACTCCTGCTGTAACTACTTATTGTAAAAATGCAATTAATAGTGTCTGACATTTCATTTTCTAATATAAGAGAAATCAATGGAAAATGTCAGGTAACTAGTTTTCTGGGAATTTGCTAGTGACACCTGCTCAGTTACAAACCATTTTTATTTAATTCTAAATTTGTAACAGCTATCTAGGGGAAAAGTGATCATTAAGAGATGTGGACCTCGACACTATTTCACCTTTGATTGAGAATTGAGTGAAAGTACGTTTCCTTGAATAGATTCAGTGATTATCAAGTAAGGTCCATTATTGAGCCTTCTTTAGTCAAATATTAATCTCTACAGAGGTGAATTTACATGTGCTAAACCAGGCCTGGAAATTCCTGAGGTGAGGTGTTAAAATACTATAAAGCCAATAGCTTGCTTTTAAGGACAAGCAAGTCCAGTATATACGGAAATTCCAAGGGCATGCAGTTCTCCTGAATATCTGCTCTCATATCTAAAAATAAGTCTGTTATATTTGCTTAAGTATTTTTTTTATAACCAGAGATATTTAAAAGGTGATTGTGCTAACAAATGTAATAGATTGTTTCAAACTTGCTGTCCCAGGCTTCAATCAATTGAAATTCTAATAAGTACTTTACTTTCAAATTTAGAGAAAACCAGCAATTGTGAAATAAGCATGTTATACAGAATTTTTTGTCTCAAATCTTCAAACTTAGAGCTGATACAATGTATCAAGGTAAAGAAAACCTTTTAAAAATGCTAATTTACTTTGAGAAAGAGACATTCAGAAGGGCCAGCAGAAATGCCATAACTTGGGTTGTATTCATTTTAAGATAGATCATATAACAATGCACAAACTCTTGGCTCCATTTTTACATAATTTGGCAGAGGTGTTTGTAGCTTATGGTTCATCTTTTAAATATCCTTCTCAGAGAACTCTACAAAACTTGAATTAGGCTTCAGAAATCCTCAAAAGAAAAACTGCATATGAGTTTATGTACATACACTTGGTTTCTTGGAAAACAAACTAAAAATGCTTGCCATTTAGAGACTCAGAGTCTGATTAGCTGGAAACTGGGACCAGACATAATCTGTGTCATAATGAATGGCAGGATTGATGATACAGCCCATCAGAATGTAGAGAACAGTCTATAGGCATAAAAGATTGTCACAGCTGCTTGAGCAATTGGAGGCCCCTCATTTATTGCTAACACTAACATCAGTTCAACAAGCCATCCTGAGCTGTGCTTCAATCTATTGTTTGTGTGTGAGCATTTGCATGTGCGGGGTTGTGTATAGAGCAAATCTGTAAGAGGTAACTGCCATAGAAAAGAATGTGTGGGTCTATTGTAAAATAAGAGAAATAAAAATGTTAGAATCATGTAATTGGAAGGGACCTCAGAAATTCTTTTCCAGATAAAGGAATTTAATCCAGGGGAAGTTCTTTGGCTTGCCCAGGCTTATGCAACATGATAAGTAGCAGATCTAGGATGAAAATTCAAGTCCTTGACTCCTGCATTTGACACCCATGAATGAGCAATTTATTCTGTGGGGTCTATTTCCACATTTGGAAAATGAGATTAGTGTAGGAGACCATATTTTTGTGTCTTGGAAACTTGAGATATATAAATGAATAACTGGAGTCCTTAACACAAAGAAGTAGAGATACAGCTTTATTCTATTTTCCCAAACCAGATAATCATAATTAAAATCTATTTAACAACATAGTTATAACATATTTAAAGATTACATTATTTATTCTTGGGATGTCAGAAATAGTAATTTTTTTCCACTAGAAAAATTCTAGAATTAATAAATGAGTTCAGCAAAGTAGCAGGATATAAAATCAATACCCGTAAATCAAATGCATTTCTATACATGAGTGATGAATCCTCTGAAAGAGAAATTAGGAAAACTACCCCATTCAAAATAGAAAAATACTCAAAAGAAGAAAAATACTTTGGAATCAATTTTAAAAAAGAGGTAAAAATTTTCTATGATAAAAACTATAGGACACTAAAGAAAAAAATTGAACAAGACCTTAGAAGATGAAAAGATCTCCCATGCTCTTGGATACACAGAATCAATATTGTCAAAATGGCCATACTATCCAAAGCACTATATTGATTCAATGTGCTTCCAATTAAAATCCCAATGTCATTCCTTATAGAAATAGAAAAAGTAATTATGAAAGACCTTTGGAAAAAGAAGAGATCCCAAATAGCTGAAGCGATCCATAGGAAGAAGAGTGAAGCAGGAGGCATCACAATACCAGATCTTGGACTATATTACAAAGCTATAGTAACAAAACAGCACCAAAATAGACATGTAGACCAATGGTACAGAGTAGAAGACACAGAGACAAACCCACATAAATACAGTTATCTCATACTAGACAAAGGCACCAAAAACATACATTGGAGAAAAGATAGCCTCTTCAACAAATGGTGCTGCAAAATGAAACTATGCAGCAAAATGAAACTAAACCCCTGTCTCTCACCATGCACAAAACTCAACTCAAAGTAGATCAAGGACCTAGGAATTAGACCAAAGACACTCTGCCCAATAGAGGAAAAAGTGGGCCCAAACCTTCATCATGTCAGATTAGGCCCTGACTTCCTTAACAAGACGCCTAAAGTGCAAGAAATAAAATCAAGAATCAATAAATGGGATGGATTAAAACTAAAAGGCTTCTTTTCAGCAAAAAAAAACACAATCAATGGAGTAAAGAGAAAGTCCGCATTTTGGGAGCAAATTTTTGCGACATGCACATCAGATAGAGCACCAATCTCCAGGATATATGAAGAACTCAAAAAAACTTAACATCAAAAACAACAAACAACCCAATCAATAAATAGCTAAGGAGCTCAGCAGATACTTCTCAGAAGAAGATCTACAGTCAACAGACATAAGAAAAATGTTCAACATTTCTATCAATTAGAGAAACGCAAATCAAAACTACCCTAAGATTTCATCTCATGCCAGTCAGAATGGCAGTTACGAAGAACACAAACACCAATAAGTGTTGGTGAGGATGTGGGGAAAAAGGCACACTCATTCATTGCTGGTGAGACTGCAAATTGGTGCAACCACTCTGGAAAGCAGTATGAAGACTCCTTTAAAAACTTGGAATAGAACCACCATTTGACCCGCTATCCCACTCCTGGGTCTATACCCAAAAGACTTTAAAATAGCATACTAGAGTGACACAGCCACTTCAATGTTGATAGCCGTCCAAATCACAATAGCTGAACTGTGGAACCAACCTAGATGCCCTTCAATAGATAAATAGATAAAGAAACTATGGTATATATACACAATGGAATATTACTCAGCATTAAAATAGAATAAAATTATGGCATTTACAGGTAAATGGATGGAGTTGGAGAGTATCATGCTAAGTGAAGTAAGCCAATCCCAGAAAACCAGGGGCCAAACATTTTCTCTGATAAGTGGATGCTGATCCGTAATGGGGGAGGGGGCATGGGAAGAATGGAGGAACTTTGGTCAAAGAGGAGGGAGGGAATGGGAGGGGACATGCGAGCAGGAAAGACAGTGGAATTGGATGGACATCATTGTCTTAGGTACATGGATGACTGCACATATAGTGTAACTCTACATCATGTACAACCAGAGAAATGCAAAGTTGTGCTTCATTTGTGTACAATGAATCAAAATGCATTTTGCTGTCATGTATAACTAATTAGAATAAATAAATTTTAAAAAGACATAGGAATTTTTGTTTCATATTATCTGCTAGAGAAGGAAACAGAATCACTCTCAATAAAGACCTTCTCTTTCCTTTATTGCTTTAACTCTTGAAAACAAATGGAGTTGTTGTACTCCATAGTTACTAGTTATAGACTTTATAATGAATTGAGTAATGAACTTTGCCAGTGTTAAAAACTGGTTTTACGAAGGCAAAAGCTACCTCCTTCTCTAATATAAGAAAAGCATCTGAAATGAAAGAAAAGACAAACCAAAAGATAAAAGAACTCACATCTAAGATGTTTAATTTTTTTTAAAGACATTTATATGCTGTCCTTGAAGGAGTGTAGTTGGGTGGGGATTTAGTTGTGTGTGAAGGTTTAGATTAGTTACTCTGCTAGTCTACTGTGCAAGATAATATGCAATCCCTATTTTTAAGAAACTGTTAGACCACCTGCAGGGAAAGGATTAATTCACAGGATAGAAAGGCAACTCAAAGGTGCATATAATCATATGGTGGGGATTTAAAGTGCTATGTACATTCAGAGAAAGGAAATAGTCATGCTGCTCTGTAATGTGCCTATGTACCTAAGCAGAATAAATCTCATTAAGATAGAAATTTTATAATGGATCTAAATTAATATTGTTAGGTTATATTCTTACATATAAAAAGATCAGTGATAATTGGTGAACTCTGGTTCTGGGGTTTAAGAAGATGAATATGTACTCCTGAGAATGAATAAAGCTCCATTTGTTAATGAGAATAATAGAGATTTTACTGTATGTACTAAAATGTATGTACTGTATGTTTCATATTATCTGCTAGAGAAGGCAGAAGCCATATGAACTTTAGATAGGATGTGATTCCCATCCCCCGTTTCCCCTTAGCAACCTGTCATAATTTCTGACCAACAGATGTGGTAAGTCACGATCCTCACCATGTGGGAGGGAGTAGCAAAAATGAGATGGACATCACTACCCTAGGTACATGTATGAAGACACGAATGTTGTAACTCTATCTTATTTGCAACCAGAGAGATGGAAATTTGAGCTCTATATATGTACTATGACTTGAAATGAATTTTAAAAAATAAATAATAAAAAGAGTATCTCTCTTTATTTATTCCATGTTCAAATATCAAAATGGCTATGCAATGGATACCTATGCAAGAAGGAACACCAAAGGAAGAAAAATTGAGGAAGTAAAACCCAGATGAGGACCATGAATGAAGACATAGAGAGAGAAAGAGAAAAGAGATATCTGAGGGAACACAAGAGTCCAGGTTTCTCCTGTGAGGGGTAGAAGATAAGGCTAATGAGGAGGAAAGGATCAAGACAGAGGTGTGTACTAAAATTTAAAAACTAGTATATTGGATGGGAGAGAAAGATGGTATCATAAATATTTTCCTCAATCCAAGGTAATGTTTTAGTCAAATTCTATTTGTAAAGGAGTGGGGGATATCTTTCAGGATTGTCCATAATTTGAAATGTATTTGTATAAACTCTAAATTTTATGAAAATCAATAATATTTACACCTATGAGAATCAATATTTGATTGAATCAGTCTTGACATTGACATTCTCTGAGTTGGACCAAAGTCATCAACGCTTCTCATGAAAGCCTTCATCATGGGATTGTCATGGGATTAGTTTTAGGTGCCTACATATCTTGTAGTAAATTTAAGAGATTTATGGTCTTATTTGGGGATTTTACAAACCAGGAAAGGAATTAAAATCTTAGAAAAAATTAACAAAAAGATTATTAAGGTGTGACTATATTACATGCTATATGAACTGCACAAGAATTGGAAGGTATTGTCCTTGTGCTAAAAGCATGCATAGTTAGTTAATAGAGGTAAAATTTTGGAAAATAAGTAGCACTTTGCAAGTAATTAAGAGTATTGGGGAAGTTCAGAGATTGGGGAAAAAGGAGTCTTTCATCCTGATTTAACCACTTCCAGGCTTAATAGCCTTTAGTGTATTACTTAGTTTCTGTACAATGAATATAACAATGTCATTCTCACAGGACAGATGTAATGATTAAAGTTCAGACATCAAATGTACCTACTATAGTTTCAAGCATCACACATTAGTCACATAAATATATACGTATATATAGATGTATTTATGTATGTGTGTACACAGAGAGAGAGAGAGAGAGAAATGCATATATGTGTATATTTGTATATGTATATAAAATAATCACACAGGCTGAGGAATTAGCAAAAATGGAAAGATGACAGCAGGAATGATGTCTAGAAAGATCTGGGTTTTGAAATTAGTTATTAAAAATGGAAGGAGGGGTCGGGGATTTAGTTCCATGGTAGAGCACATGTTTAGTATGCACAAGACCCTGGGTTCAATCCCAAGCACCAAAACAACAACAGCAACAACAGCAACAACAAAACAAAACATGAGGAATCAGTATGTCCATGAGGCTAGGAGTACAGTTCTGGAGTTTGATAGCTTCAGTTTATGGTGAACCTCTATCACACACAGGTGTGGGGTACTCGACAGTTTGAAACAATTTGATCTTTATCCCTTCCTTCATCTGTAAAACAGGGATATATAAAAAGAGTAACTGATTTATTGGGCCATTATACTGATTACAGAAACAAACAAAGTACAAGTTTCAAGTTATTATTGTGTTTTGTTAATTTCTAGGTTCTGTTTTGCGGTATTTTATTTTTGCAGAGTTTAACAGTAAATATAAAGATATGGCATTAGCTTTGATTGTGATGTACTATGATGATTTATATATATACATATGCATGTATATATAGGCAGGTTGGAGTTTAGAGCAGAAGGGTCTGGCTTCAGAACAGAGACTTGAGGGAGAATCTTGAGGATCCCATTACAGGCTCCATAGAGAAGGGAAAGCCTAGTGTCTCACAACTCACAGCCAAACAATGCAAATAAATAATGAACCCATAAGGTCCAATAAAAAGGATTTCTTCCCACAGGGAAGAGATGTAGTTATCTGTACCCAGCTGAGTGATGTACTATGTGGATGACAATGTTTTCCTCCTATGAGACTAGTTTGTTTTGCAGAATAAAAGGGGAAAAAATCCAATGCAAAAACAAGCAGAAGCCTCAGTCAGATACTTAATCATGGTCCTATGAGGGCTCTAGTGCCCTTTATTGCTGACTCTTTTATTTCCAAACTCCCCAATGCACAATATTCCAGATAAGTTACTTGTTAGAAATAATGCTCTTTGCATTAAACATATATTTTCCTTACTGTAAACAGGCTGTGCCTTCTGCTAAAGATGGTGAGCTGGCTTCCTGACCTGGTCTTTTGCTACTGTGTCCTTTAGATTACTGCCAGTGGTCTGAGTACCGATGGACTAGTTATTTTAAGTAAATTTTATTATTTACAAAAGTTTTAGGTATTTTTGTTTTCTTTCTACTACTTTATAGAAAGTAGTTGTTTGAAATTTTAGTAGTTCATGATATGTAGAAATCTGTTTCACAGATGAACAATAATGTTTGCTCCATCTACAATGGCATATGTGTTTTTATTACATTTATAGTGAAATATTCCTTAGGTGTCATGACAAACAATCTCAAGGTTACTTTATTTTATATTTGGTGTAAAATATATAATAGCTTATAATTTTTTTAACTGATTGCCATGGGACCTAATTGATTCCATAATGTTTTCATTAAAAGGAAAAAATGTAATCTTGCTGTTAATATCATTAGGCAGATATAATAAGCTCTGACTCAGGGTGAACACAGACATACAAGGTGATTAGAAATGATTGCACTTAATGCCCTTTATTCTAAATATCAAAATGTCAAGAATCAATTTTTGAGATCTCTAATAAAAAATCCATACCTGCACAAATTATTTTGTCTGTTAGGAATTAAAAACAGCACATGCGTGTATGTGGCAGGGGTATAGCATTCCCATAAAACATTTCCATTCTAACCTATGTGCCTTAAGTCAACTCATTATTTGATCAAGCTAGTGTCATAACCAAACATGTATTTGCAAAAATTTAATTATCTGTTTATGCTTTCTGTTGTCTAGTTAATATTTTCATGAAAACTTGAACACCCACAGGTCTATTCATCAATCTTTAATGACCAGGTCTGTATGTGGAAACAGACAAATAAGATGTCACTATTTTAAAAATTGCTAATAACATGTAAGAATCTAATTTGTTAAACAATTGAATAATAATTTATTCACATAGAAATAAGGTCATCTTTCTTCAATATTCAAAACTTGAATTTTTAAAATTTCAATGTTCTGTCTTTATTCAACTAAATGAAATCTAACTAGATCAACCTGTGCATAAATTGTCTTATAACAAGAAAAATTTAAGAACTTAAGTGTTCTGAAGAGTTGAATATGAATTCTAATGAATAGCCAAGCAGCATATATAAAATTAAGACCTAAAGTTCCTGTTTTCTCACAATTAAAATTTCAAAAGCATTTCTCTCCTTTTTATTTAACTGTATTAGTTACAAAAAAGATAATGTGAAAATTGTTAAGTGCAAAATGTTATTGCAATCAGATAGCCAATAGAAGGAAAAAGGAAAATAAAGAATTATCATGTAGAATGTGTTCTTTAGTAGAAGACAAATTTGCAAAAGAAGTCATCAGTAAACAGAGAGCTAGTAGCGTAATTATTACTTTAACACATTCGCATCAGCTTTTTTGTCCTCTTCCTGCCAGATTTTTAGAACTCAGAGTAGTTCTAAAGCAATTCTGAAATCTGATATAGTAAAGTACTAAGGGCCTTTTGTTTTATTTTCCTTTTCTCAGGCTCTAGAAACTGAGAGACATGAAGCTAAATTCTTAGCTTGTACACTTTGCCAAAAACAACCAATTAAATATTAATGTTTTACTTTTTGTCATTATAAATTAGATTACATTTCATAAGATTTTTAAATAACAAAATTATGGATTTTTGTCTGATTTTATGCAATACTATGTTCAATCTATGTTCTACATATTAATCCTTCAATCATTTTCACTGTTGGATATCATTCTATTGTATGGAATTATTTATTCTGTTGATGGATATTTGGGCTGTTTCCAGTGACAATCTGGACTGAGGGAGAGATGGCATGAATAATCTAGGAAATTTTTGTAAGTGGTGCATAGCAAAACTCCCTGGATGGTGGCAGTAGTTTCATGATTAACTGATTGAATTGTACAATTCATGTGTAGTTTATTACATATCAACTATATATCAATAAACTGTTAAAAGTTTAATTATCAGTCTTTTAAATTTATTTTCTATACTCCTAATAAGAACCTTAAACTCTCACTTTTGGGAAAAGTTCTAGGTAGCTATTATCACAAACAAAACAGAAGCAGACTTGTTTGTTGTTGTATAGTAATTTTTTTATCTCATTTAAAAATGAAAAATATTTTCATGATTGTGTTAAACTGCAAGGAAAGTTTTGTTGCCAGATCACATTTCATTCACATATTTATCTTTCCAAAATTAAAACACAATTGAATATGCAAAATATTCTTAGTGCATACACTCAAAACATCAGATTTCACCCCCCCACCACTGGGCTAGAGATCTTTGATATTCTACTTTCTACCTATGTCCTCAGAAAATTCATTCTCTCCCTTTCCATGTGTGCAGTTTTCCCTGGTGACATATTTCACCTTTCTTTATAGAGGTGGTAAAGAATGTATAAGTTCACAATGCAAATACTACTGAATGTCATTCAGATATTTTTTAAACACAGATTTCGTTACTCATTACAAAGAGATTAAAATATTACTGAAGACTGAAGTTATAACAATTGCTTCAGGAGAGTACATGGGTATAATTCTAAGAATTGATGAGTTACTTAGGATTTAATTGAAAGCAAACAAAAACATTTATTTTACTCCATCAGTGTTTATGAGCGTTCACAGCATTCAGGTGACAATTTTGTGTAATAAAAGATGATTTCTTTGGGGCTGGGGTTGTGGCTGAGTGGTTGAGCGCTTGCCTTGCATGTTTGAGGCACTGGGTTCAGTCACATAAAATAAATAAAGATATTGTATCCATCTACAACTAAAAAAATATTAACAAGAAAAGATGATTTTTTATACCTATGGCCATTTGACAGTGGCTGCTGCACTAATCAATAATCGTACTAACATTAATTGCTTGCTGGTATTATTTATATATTCCTAATGAATACTGAAAATTAAATATGTTGACATCTATTTTGGAATTTCTGAAATTTACTTTTATAAGATACATATAATTTTTTCTTTTATGTGAAAACTTTACATACTTTGCATAAATTTTAATTTATGCTATTCTTGAATACTTGGTTTTGTTTAGTTTTTTTTTTTTTCAATTCTATGTTTAGCAAACATTTTCTTTGGCTAGACATTATAACTTTAAAAAAAATCATTCCTATGAGGAAAATGCAATAAATGAGAGGTGAGGCTTGTGTGAAGTGGTAGAAAGGAGACTTCAGGTCTGTACTTGACTCTACTACAAGGTGGATGTATATGGCTTCCTCATTTCCAGTCTTCTCACCTCTAAAAGAGGGAGTGGTTCAGTTAATTGACAAGTGTTTTTCTAACTCATTAATTTTTGTCTTTTTTGGAACAGGCTCCTTCCATGTCAAAGTCTATCTTGGAGAATAAGAAGGAGTCAGTCCATAAAATATTTCTGACAAAATATGAAAGTGAGGAAAGAGTTTTGGAGAGAGGAGCCTGAATTATTCAGGTTCACTAGTTTCTACAATGATTTATTCATCCACAGAAGGTATGAATACTCAATGGCTTCCCCAGTCCTTTGCCAATGTAGACAAAGCCCAAGGCAGGAGAAGAGATTACAGAAAATGTTCCATGCCAGATGTCAGAATCTTCTAAATGTCTTGAATTTAATTATTTGCGCCAAAATGAAAGACTTTTGATGATACCATTACAGTTTAAATGTAGGAAACCCATTTATTTGGACTGTAGGGTTTTTGTTTTGTTTTGTTTTTGTTTTACTTGTTTGTTTTCTGTTTGTTGGCTTTGTTTATCTGTTTGGAGCTTCTTGATTTCCACTCAATCAAGACAAGTGACTAAAATAAATCTGTATAATGTTTTTACTGATATACTTCCACATTCTCAATTCATGGTGAGAGAGAATAGGACCTGTTGGAATTTGTAAGATGGAATGAGCTTCTAAGAAAAAACAACAACAAACGGTATGGAAATCGAAAGGATCAAACCAAAGACTAAAATTAATTTTGTGCCAATGGAGGTGAATGCAGTGACCAGAAGAGAGAGAGCTTTGCATTTCAAATATATGGCCCCACACAGAGATATGCAAACTTTTGTCAAGGATCAAGACAATGTCTAATAAAAAAAAGAAAGGAAGAAAGAAAGGACTCTGATATCTGTATTTGCAAATAAAATGCTGAGGGTACCTTAGAAATTGCATTCCAAGACAGTTATCAATGTTGACAGAATCTATCAGAATTTGACAGAGAGATTTAGATTAGAAAGATAGGGGAGAGAAAGTGGTTTGTTATGGAAGGCCCTGAAATGATTGTTTCCTCAGACATTATATTGCCAAGAGCACTTATTATTTTTAAAATGAGCAGAAAAAAAGGTGATTTTTTTCTCATTTTCCCCCCAAAATGTATTTACAAATGCAACACAACTACAAAGTCATATCACTCCAGGCTCACGTAGGTGAACAAGCATATCATTTTCTTTTTCTTAGCATCTTTTTTAATCAAGAAAAGATTACTATTGGAGAAAGAATGTAAGTTATTTATTTCAAAGCCAGCTAGCTGGACTAGGTTTTACCAGGAACTATTCCTCAGACATGAGCAAAAACGTTTGCCCTTTCATGCGCAGGAGTTGGGGGGATATGTAACCTTTAAAAGGAACACAAGTACAGGGAAAAATAAAATCTGGAAGTATTTTTATTTAAGGCATGATTTTATGCATTTGGCTATATAAAGGAAATTGCTTTCTTTCTGTTTTAACTCACCCTCCCCATATTGAGAGTAGTTCTTGTAAAATATTATCCTATAAATCTTACATCAATTAAGCAAAAATTTTTCTATATAAAAAATGAAAAACTGTTCTTTATGTGACACACATTCTTATGCACTCCAAGACTAACTTTTAGGTAGGACAGAACAAACCCGACTTTAAAAACTGGATCCATTTTTGCCAGGCACAGTGGCGCATGCCTGTAATCCCAGCACTCTGGGGAGGCTGAGAGAGGAGAATCGCGAGTTCAAAGCCAGCCTCAGCAACGGTGAGGTGCTAAGCAACTCAGAGATCCTGTCTCTACATAAAACACAAAATAGGTCTGGAGATGTGGCTCAGTGGTCGAGTAATCCTGAGTTCAATCCCTGGTACCAAAAAAAAAAAAAAAAGAGATCCATTTTATTTTATTTTGTAATGGAATAGGAATTAGTACTTTAACTATACTGTATATTCTTCTAGGGTATTCTCATTTGTAGTGGGGTTAATTTGTTTTATAAAGCCCTTCTCTTTATAAATTGAGTTTTATCTTTATAAATTGGCCTTTTATAATTATTACTTATAAATTATTTTATCATAATTTAAGTTGATAATTTATGCATATTATTTCATTGTTAATTTTTCACACATTTTAAGATTTAACTTTTCACTGAATAAGCACAAACTTCACATGGCCTGTTTTACATATCAATATGTATATGTAGTCACAATCAATTTTAACTTAATGATTATATTCTATCTACATGACTCTCATAATTTTGGATATAATAATTTTCACAGAGCCCTAACTTAGGCTACTTAAAATCTTATCCTTTCAATCTATCTCTTTAATAATGTATTTTGAGTCTCAAAGAGCAATTTTCCATCTCCCTTTCTATTTATTTGATTATTTTACAAATCGGACAAGTCTCAGATACACATAAATGGTGCAGAATGCCCATGTTAGGGCTATTTAGAGGAACAGTATAACCCATCAGGGTCACTCCTTGCTACTTCAACAAACATTTTGCATCTTGTATGTGTTAAGAGTATATGTTAGGTGTTAGGTGCTATATCCAAACTCTACTTTTCCGTTAAAGTTCAGATCAAGTTTACAGCTTCAGCTGCATTCTTTGGAGACTTAGCTGACAACTGTGTTCCCTTTCTGGACTTGATCCATTTTCACACATATTATAAACCATGATTAACACTTGAATACGTGCATTTGTGTATCATTTCTGATTGCTTATTTATTAATGCCCTAATATGCAAGTTATTTTGTAAATTTCAGAAGACTGGGTCTGCTACCTATTTTTAATTCTTAGATTATCCAATGTAATAATAGATACTAACTTTTCATTAATACTTGTCAACTTAATTCCTTTCAACTGGTCTTGCTTACGCCAAGACATTGTTGAAGCTGCCTAAGTGTATATGAAATTTCTCCCAGATTTTCTGGAATAGCTAATTTCCTGCACAATTGTCCTTGGGAATATACACATTTTTATCAAAATGGGTATTTCAATTTTAGGTTTGGTAAATATGTTAATTATAACATTGATGTTAAATAGACATCTAAGTTAATATAGAAATTGTGGGTTGTCTCCAATATGGTTTTCTAGAGTAGCTTGAGTCCTATCCTCTGTGTGTGGCAATGGGGGATAGAGAAGGATAACTCAGTCAAAGAAGCTATAGAACTCAATGATCAAATTCATTTCTTTAGTAATAGAATTATGAGCATTTCTTAAATACCAGAAAAAATGAGCACTAAAGAAGTAATATAAATATTGGAGGCATGAAATACATGAACTGAACTCAGAGAATTTAGCAAGAGAAAGAATTTACATTTAAAGTTAACATATCCTACATTAAATATTTTACAGAGACTGCATTATTAGTCATTTATTATTATCTAAAAAAAGGCTGAGGGGAGACGAGCTATGATCTTAGACAAGGCATTAAACTTTTTCAAACTGTTGTATAATCCATAAAATGAATCCCTAAACTGGATGTTACAAACATTAGGATTGGGTTGCATGTTCCAATATTACTTATCATATGAAAATCCAGTATTGTATTTAATGTAGATCAAAAGGGCTTGTTCTGATTAAAGTAAGTGTGTGTGTGTGTGTTCAAGTGTCTGTATGCACACATGTGTGCACAGGGCTCAAGTCCTGCAACCCTATAAGCTTACTCCGCAGCATCTCTGCACACTATGTGAATGCTCATCTAACTCTAAGGGCTCTTCCTTTCACAAACGCAATGATTCATCATCTTATTCTGATTCTGTAAGGAGCCTGCCACTACACATCTAATCTCAGACCAGACCAGTCTTTGCGTGATGGAGAGCCAAAAGGCTGTTTGCCTGTTTACTGGAACTTGCTGGGTTCCACAGTGACAGCAGCTCCTAAAAAGGCTAACTCTATAAAAGATTGAAATTAAGGGCCCACAAAAAGATTTGTCAGTGCCTGTCATTCCTGCTGGCTTCTGAATGACTCAGGCCTCCCAACAAGATCCTGAATTTGGAAGCTGTATATTCAAATGCCAGAAGGATTTAGATATGAATGTGCAGACGGCTGCATAAATAAAATGACAGTCACTGACTTCTTATTTTTCTTCATAAAATGAGAGCTATGACTCTGGCTAATCTTACCACAGCCATTTTGATATCAAGGAAGGCATTATTTGAAAATTAAAAGGATTCCACTTTTCATTCAATTTTGAGATTTGCTTTACCTGAGCTTGCAGATGCACTTAGGAATGCAATATTTGGAGCTAAGAGAAAAAATAGTTAAGCACATTAGAGAAAAATCTGTTACATCATTTATTCCACAGCAGGAAAACATTGTTAAAAATGAAATGATTTTTGCAGAACTTTTTCTACTAGTATTTATTCTTATTTTTCTCCTCCATGGATGAACAGTTTAGCTTGGATTTCCCTTTAGGCTTTTCAGGGTTCTTTTTTACCCCACAGTGTCTTACATGTTTACCATATAAATAATGACAATTGGGTCACGTACAAATAATGTTTGAACAAAATACAATACAAAATACAAAATACACAATATCCTCTAGTACACCTTCCAGTTTTGTTCCTCAGGGTGCTCTTACATAAAGCTTTTGTTCTTGTTGAGATTGATGACTCATCATTACTATCAATGCACATTATTTATCCTCCTCTGTATTTTCCTTTAAAAGTTCTTCCTGGAATGCCTTTCTCATGCCACCAATATTCAAGGCTCAACTCATTTCATATGTCTAGCTCACAAAGCTACCTTTTTAAACTCTTGGCAAAAGTAATACTTGCCAAACATGAGCCCCATTGGCCTTTATTCTATTACTAGAATTGATCTGATCAACTTCTCCCTTGCATATATGCCTTATCTTTAGGGTAAAATTTTTGAAGATAAAAATCATGCATTCATTTCAGTATTTTTCAGGATTTAGTATATTTCCTGATGTAGAGTAGACACTCAATGTACTACGTTTTTGAAAAATGTCTTTCCCTGACTTATAGGCAGAGATACTCTGATGTAGCTAAAGTGTAGTCCTGAGCAGAAGCAGATAATTGATGGTCAAATCAGAGAATGTGAATCAACAGTGAAAATAATTTGGTTCTATTCTAACAATTTCCACTTAAGAATAACTTTTCATAACCATTGCACAACTCACCACTACATACTATAGTATTTAGTATGTGTGTATCATGGGGTCATAGATGGAATCTACCTCTCTCTCTTAGTTCTGTGGAAGGATGGTTGAGTTTATTTTGTACAATCAAGAAAAACTAGATTTAGTTTTCCTTTTTTATGTCATTTCAAAATTGTACTTCTGATGATTAATACAAAGCATATTTTCCCAAATATGTTGCTGAACAGTAAGAAAACATTGTTTGTATTTTTACCTGTTACATACTTATCATGGACAGTAGTCCATGATAAAAGACTAGTATTTTTTGACAATATCTTGAAATATATTGAATTAAATTCTCCTTGTTCCACATATGATTCTCATGGAAATATTATCATATTGTATTTGCAGAATTTTGTATTGCTGATAAGGTCAATCTCAAATTAGCTTAGCCTTACTTTGGAGAATGTGTTTTAGCAATATCTCCAACAGGCTTTTCATATGCTATCTCAACTTTTGATCCCTAAATGCTATCTCTAATTCTATGCTTCTTAAAGATCGAATGAATAAATCTAGTGATTTGGTACCTATGATTCAGTAGTGCACCATGTGTAATAGCATTTTTACGACAGGGCAATTTTCTACTTGATCCTGTTTAAATCAAATGTCATCTGCTTAAAGTTAATTTGTTGTAGTTTCAATTTCAATTAATCATCTGTTCTGAAAGTGTACAGGTTGAAATATTAAGCAAGCATTCTAATTATTCAGTTGGCAATTGAGAATAAAGTAGCATATCACAGGGCTCTTAGGAAGTTCTCAACACATACGTTTTTTAATTCTATATACCTTTTATTAAAACATACATTATATACAATAAGGAAACAAGTCAGAAGATCAATGAATTTTTAAGATATGGACACATACTTATGAGCCAGCACTCAGGTCAAGAAACAGAACAATACCAGTGTCCCATAATATTTAAAAGCCTTCTCATAGCCATATTACTTCTCATCATAAGTAATCACTACCTCAACTTCTAATTCCAATACAGTCCAGTTTTTCTAATAGATTAGATAGACAGATGATAGGTTAAATGCTATATAGATAGAGATTTATCAGCATATGTGCTTTTGTGTCTGGTTTCTTTGGACAAAACTGTGATTATGAGATTCATTCATATCATTGTCTATGATGATATCTTATTGATTTTCATTTCTATATGGCATTCTGCTACAGGAATATATCACCATTTTTTTATCCATTCCATTCTTGAAGCACATTTGGGTTGATCCCAGCTTGGGACTATATAGAATAAAGTTGCTGTGAATATTCTTCTGTGGTAGAATTGTTGAGTCATAGAATAGTATCTGTTCAACTTTATTAAATACATGAGTAGATTTAACATTACTCTTTTCATACTTATGTGGTATTCTGTAGCCTACAATATCTGAAGTTATGCTAAATCAGTCAAATATTAAAATTTATATAAATATCAATGATACAGTCTGCTCTGTAATAATTAAAAAATACAAGGGAGATAGGAGATTAGCGTGGATTTGGGAAATTATAAAGTAAAATTTCATAATGTTGAATCAAAATTTACAAAGAGAGCCAGATACATGTTTCATATCACTAGGGATTAACTTTTTGAGTCAAAGAAGTATTACTATTCATTGTGGGTCCTTTGTTAAATAATGTGAAAAAGAAAGAATTGAAGGGATTCAATGATGCCCCAGGAGAGCTCATGCAGCAGCCTCAAATTGTAATCAGTGCCTTGAATTATTGTTTATAGAAGCCCCAAGTCTCTTTGGCACCACTAGAATCACTTCTTACCTTCTGTTTAATTTATTCTCACCAATTGCTGTGATAAAATTAGTTTTTCAAACTTTATTCATTTTGAGGGAAGATGAGGATAAAACATACAAAATTGGTGCATTAAAATGTTTACTTAAACTTTTATTCTAGTCAAAGGCCAATTCCAAAGCTAAGATCATGTTTTATTACTTCAAAATGAGCCAGGGAAAGAAAGAAGCCTTCTTTAAATTTTAAATCATTAGCAAGATATAATTCCCTGGGTTTTGCTTAACCACAATAAATTCTGGTTATTTATAAATACATATCTTTCCAATACTAAGTTCTATGAGCATAAATTAAACACATTAAATTTTTTATACTGCTATAAAACATATCTTTTAGGAAATTTCAAAATTACTACATTTAGAAATAAAAAAAGTGACTCTCTGGTTACTAAAACAGTTGACAAGGTAAAGAAAATTATGTAGAAGTAAAACAAGAAAGACTACACTGGGTAACTTCCTATTTATAAAGTGAATTGACTAACATAGGCACAAGGAATCTAGACATGATTTTGCTTAATGCAAAAGTTGGATTTTTCTACTTGGTCAAGTACTGGTAAGATTACTATACTAACTGCTATCATGTTCTCACTTCCATCTACTCTTTTACTTATTGCAAACTATTGCCCACTTCTATCTTCTACTTCAACTATTCCTTTGAAGATTATCAAAAATGATGTATTTTCCAAATAAAATGACATATTCTGAATCTTCACTCAGATATCTTAGAGTGTCATCTGTTTCTTCATTTGGTTTCTGAGTGTCACGGCAGCTTCCAATTTATCATGTTTCTTTGTCTGGTTTTACTTAAAATATAGTGCTAAGAATTTGGCTGCAGGGTTTGATGAGATCATGCCATCTTCATCAACCAACCCTACTGTAAGTCAGCTATACAGCAAGCCCATCTCTCAAAGTACAAGGATACTCTTCATACAAATATTTCTGTGATCTCAAAATTCTACTATTTGGCATCCCAAAGCTCCTCCAAATCTAAAACAACTTAATTATTAATTAGAGGATGTTATCTATTTCAGGATTAAGATCTCAGTCTTTGAAATTAGATGACCCAGGTTCGAATCCCATTTTGTTGTTGCTATCTCTTGGAATTTGAGCAAATTAATCTCCAAAACGTTGGCACACCTCTAATAATATATTGCTATTAATAGTCTACTTCATAGAGTTACATAAGAAGAAATTAAGATAATAGAGGTAAATGTCCTAACCCCAAGTCACTTATTACTATTGTCATTACTATAGTTTCATAATAGAAATGAATAGAATAAGCACTTCTTATAAAATAACCAAAATCACATTTCCACTTGGGATAGAATCAGATCAACCTTATTGATCAGCTATCTAAACACTTTTCCCCAGAGTATTTTTTCACATAGTGTTAATGATCGTATTGGATTTTTCTGAGTAAATAAGCTAAGTCCAGGAGATATTTGTTTTGGGCTTAGAATTAAAAGACAAGTGACTTTTGAATGGAGGAAGAATTATTGAAGCAGAGGAAACCCATTTGCAGAGGTACAAGAACAGACAACTAGAGCTGATTTGGAGAAGCCCAGGAGGCATAGTGCTGCTGGATGTGATTACCTACTGGGGAGAAAGGAGGTTTAGGTTTTACTTTAAATTGTATAGTGGGGTTCATGGAACTTCTCTTTTATAGACCAACCACCCATCCAGGCAAGAATCTCAGGACAAAGTAACCACAAAACTTCAGCTCATTAAGCGACTGAGTTACAAAGCTTTATTCTGTATGGGGACTCAAGTCCTTCTACTGAAGATCGGCTGTTCAACACTTCTGCCCTCAATTCCCTTAAACTCTCCATTCCTAGCTCACCAGAGGAATGAACTCAAAGAAATAATCTTTCACTTTTTCTTATTTCCTTGGCTTACTAATAATAATCAACTCATGCTCACAGATATCTATAGGTGAAAGAGTCCATCATTTTTACTGACCTTTGCAAGAATAGGGCAAAGGCACTGATGCAGCCACAGTTTATGCCTTTAAATGCCCACTACCAAAGGCAATGGATTGACACATTTCTTGGTTAGGTAAATCAGCCTAGTCTATAGCATCAAACTTAAGGGATTGCTGTGGTCCAAAAATGATAAAATTCTCATTTTTACACATTTTTAAGTAATGGAGTATAAAATGATGTGTTTCTGGTCATACTTCATTTCAACTTGATATGTGCCTTTGGATGACTATAGATAACAATAGTATATTGTACATTTCAAAATGGAAGAAAGCATTTTGAAAGTTTTCTTATAAAAATGACAAATGTTTGAGAACTTGATGAATGTTTAACCTGATTTAAATATGATATAATGTATGCATGTATCAAAACATCATGCCACCCCATCAATATGTTTGATGTTTATTTTTATGCATTATTTAAGATCATTTTAAGAAAGAATAAGCAATACAGACAAAAGGGATGTTCCAATAAATTTACAAATACTTGTCAATGAAAATAAAATCAACTTTACTTCATTTTAAGGCTAGTAAAGGCAATGCTTGCCCAGTAACTATTTTCACAGATCTGCTCACTCTGAGTTCTAAGTGTACAAATAGAACATTGAAGTATATTTGAAGTGCACTAAAAGTTGGTCTGTCATTTTATCCAGAGACCTTTGAAATTTTTCAGAAAAAGCTCTCCTAACTGATATATAAAAAACTGACTATAGGCTTACTAGTACTTTCTTTTGCCCTCTGTAAACCATACTGCCTGAAGACTAGAATAGGTGAAGGTTGATTCTAGCTTTCCATCCTTGAGTACTCTGGCTCTTGACCTCCCACCACCCAGCCTGCCTGCTTGTAAGATAAGCATTGCCTTATAAGAATTCATATTTGTTCCCCACCCTGTTTGTGAAAGTTACACTTATTACTCTATGTGGTTTAACTGAATATTTTATTTACTGATAACATACTTTTGAAATGAAGAGAATATTTCAATAAAAATGAAATTTAATGCTTTGGAAAAGCTCAGGAATACATGTTATTGGAGTGGTTGGTAGACAATGATATTAAAATATTGAGGAAATAGAAAAATAAGATATTTCTATTGTTTCACAAATCTCAATTAAATTCTCACTATAGTTGGGTTCTTCACTGAAGAACCTGAACAAGAGTTATAGGGTATGAATGAGGATGTTTTAGGATTAAAAAAAAGATAAAATAACTCCACTCCAATGAGTAGACCCATGATCAAAGAAAGTATTCGGCTCTACTAGAGAGATGCAAGGATTGTCTGAGTTGAAATTTTCAACTCTGTGAGTATTGTCTCATAGTTTCTTTATTTAAGGCGTTACTTTTTATTAGCCAATTAACTGTCATCCTAATAGAATTAGTTAGGAAGGTTTCAATTGCCCATTAGGACTTTTGAGGCACAGAGCAAAAGAATATTAAATTTGTCTTCAAATACATAAAGTAAAGAAAATTTGAGATATATTAGCACAATTATAGCTGAATCCTTAACTAACTTTTCCTCTCCTTCAGGTTAGTTCTAAGAGATGATAAAATAATATGACGGAACGACTGGTGCATATCTAAATAACAGTGCAGGGATTCTATTTAGCTCCACAAAGTCTATGAGCAAATGCTTGTTTTAGTGCTATAGATTGGTATTTTTTTTAAGAGGAGTTACTACTAAAAAAGCTTATGGTAACCAGTATATAAATGCTATGGGGAGAAAAATAGAAGGAAAAATGCCCACCTGGGAGAGGACAATGGGATTGTTGCTTTCTTTGTGTCTGAGGCCATGGCTGTGCATAAGACAGTTTTCTTCATCATCTCATTGATCAGCAAATTTAAACACAGATTTTTCATATGTAAAGTTAAGCACAATGTACTGTTTTTGTTTAAATATACACTGTTTTTATTAAATTTTGTATCTGCAATTTGTGATTATTTTACTTTATTGTTATTACTTGAAAATGTCTTTGTGATTTCTTTTAGTTTTGTATTTAAGATGTAATAAAAGATGAGACCACTTAAAATAATAAAAGAGTTTATGACAAGTTATATAATTTAACAATCACCAACCATTTGGGTCTCTCATTTTCTGTTTAGTTTAATAATGAATGCCATAATTTGCAGTTCCATTTGAGCTAAAATAGGTAGAGTTCAATGAACTTAGAGCATTTTTATGGCAGGACTATTTTTTTATTCTCATAAAAGTCACTCTTTAATTGTGGCAACTTTTATCCTAACTATTCACAATCTTTTCAAATGATTGTAGAAGCAAGTGTACTTAGCATATGTTCTAACTTCCTTTGTCAGGAAAGTTGCTTTGTGCAAAATATATTTTCTTGATGCATAGGAATTCATTTCATGTTGAAATCCTAAAGCACAAAATGAATATTCAATAAAATAATTGCATACTAAACAGTATACCCTGAAAGTATTGCATTTGTGGAGGTCAGAGAGAGCAGAACACCAGTTCAGAATCCTTTTATCAGAATTATATAAACTATTATGGCATTCGGAAGCCATTTCTTAAACAAAAAAGAGCTACCAGTAATATAAACATCAAGTTATATGCAAATAAAATATACTACATATTTTTCACAAATTAAAATTTTTCTAGAATTGCACAAAATGCTTTCTGATAACTAATGCAAATAGGTCAACATCGACTTATTTAAATTCTATTTAGAATCTCTTATTTCTTTCCTAAAAGCATCTAATATCATTTTTATATGTTTGGCTTGTTTTATTTCCCAGTTCCTCAGAGCAAGTAAACCAAATTGAAGTTTCTCTATAAACCCAGATTTCTAGAATCCAAACTACACATTGTACTTCACAATAACACTTTTTAAATGGAATCTTCTCTTTGGAGGACAAGAATTCTCTATAGACTGTCTCTAGAAAGAAAATTACTTACAGTATTGTTATTAATTTTAACTTAACACAGGCTAATGCAAATGTCTTCCCTAAGGTTTATACTAAAATGCCTGAAGTGAGTTACTTCTGAACTGTAATTCAGAGGGTTTCTGTCTTCTAAAACAATTATTCAAATAGCCATTCTTGGACAAATGTGCCTAAAGAATTTACTCATTTTTTTTGTTTCCTCCATTCTGCTTTTCAACAGTGTTTTTTAAACAAATTTTTGTGAATAAATACAAAATGAATTTTTATTTTTATATATTTTTAAATGATTTTAAAATTTTTATTACTTTCTCAGCCTCAGTAATCACTATTAGATATTCCAATTAACTTTTGTTTTTTAACATCCACATATAACAGAGACATGTGTTATTTATTTCCTGGCATCTAACTTATTTCACTAAACATAATGTTCTCCAAAAAGATATCTTTTAAGTTAAAGAATATTGAGCGTCTCTGTGTCTTCAGTTCCAAACATTGTTAAAACAGCTAGTGAGCTTTGCTGATTGCTATGGTTTCATTTTAGGTACAAAATTAAAATGATACTAAATGAAAAGAATAAGAGAGGTTTTTTTTCCAAACTAGTAAGAAATTTTCTTGAGTTCCAAATTATAGTGCACTGAATCAACAACTACACTGTATTTTCCTGGATTCTATTTTTGGCTCAAAAGCAATTTAGGAGTTTGGTAAGATAGTTAAAGTACATTTTAAAAACCACAGGTTTAAATGATATCTTCACAGTTCTAATTCCAATTCCAATATCTAAAGTTCTGAATATGTTCTTTTGATGAAATCATGACAAAGCTTCAAAACTAATTGGGAAATTGAAGAAGGAAGTAGGCTATAGAGAAATATGCTTTTTTTTTAAATAATAAGGTGCCTATTTGTAGTAAATCATTTTCATATTTAATAAAGCATTTTTGCTCCAATATGGATTTTGTCTACACAAAGAAATTATAGACACTAAGCTGATTCCAGAATAATAAATATTATTAGCATTTTTAAAGCAATTTTTTGTTGACAATGAGACTTAGTGGTAGAGTGATTGCCTAGCATGTGTGAGGCCCTGGGTTCAATCCCCAATAATGCAAAAAAATAGAAACAAAAATTTAAAAAATAAATTTATGTGCTATGTGATGAATTCTCAATCTGTTTCCATGATTGATCACATTGTACATTCATTATCAACATGCCACTTATGAGAAACTATATACACATTTATGTAATAAATTCTGTATCAATATGTGCATTTTATACACATTTGTATATGCACATATTGATACAGAAATTAACCATTTATAAATTATTATCACACTTAATTTCCTACATCAGAAAAGGTACTGAAAAATAATAAGCAAATAAATGAATGTTTTGCTAATCTCTCTCCAAACAGGAATTTAGAATGTCAATTTTTATCTAAATATTGGGGTATTTTACAAATGCTTCATAAAAATGAGAAGAAATTCCTTACCCCCACAAAAAGTTTCCTATTCAGGAAACAACACTTTAAAGCAAAATCACTAAAAACTTTTTTAAATAAGTTTTAATTCTATCTTCATCAATTCTAAGTTAAATATAAGTAAGATCATGAATATTTATATGACATTGTATTTCACATGCATTACATTTCATTACATTTATTCCAATGGAGAATTGTTTTTAAAACAAAATTATGGGTTGTCAAGTTCATGTCACATAAAAGATATTCTATAAACTTCAGTTTCAAAGTTGAGCACAATTCAGTATGTTAACAGAACGTTCTTTGGTTGCATCCTACAGGGTTTTAGACTCTGATTTCAGAAGTCATTATGTGCTACTAATCAGAGCAGAATTGCCCAGTGTGCTTTCACAGGCTATAGGGATGTCTTGTGCAGTGGTAGTGTCAGCCCTCAGCTCTCAATAGGAAGTCACCAGCCTTTCTCCTCATGGAGAATAGACTCTTAACCAGGAGGCAGCCTCTCCAGGAAAGGTGGTTACAGCACCATAGAATATTGTGTTCTGGCAGGATATTCAGTCCATGAGGAACAAGAAAGTAGCAGGATCTCAAAACTGCACTGTTTAAACACAGGACAAAATATCCAGATGTTAGCTTTTGTTCTGCTACTAGCTATGTGGCTTTGAGCTTGTGAATTCCACCATCTCAAGCTTCACTTTATTCAACTGATAAATGACAACAGTGGTACAAAATGGAAACAGAGTAGATGATACAATCTGTGTAGCATGAAAAGGGCATTCAGTTTAAAAGTCAGATTGGTATTTACATAAATAATGAGCATTTTAGGAGACAGAATAATCAAAAAGCCAACAATGATGACAAAAAAACAAAACAGATTGTTATTTTGATCCTAGTAAATGTTCTTAGTGACTCCTAGCTCTGATGTGTTTATTTACACAAAATATGCCTTTTTAAAAAATATTAGGTATATTCTATTTTATAACTTTATGTTTAGTGGTTACTGATAAGCTTAAATGTTAATTTCTCAGTGATATTAGTAGTAAAGGTCTAAACTGATATTTTTATGGCTGGAAAATTTTATTTTGTCAGGGTTATGCCAACACATTACCTTTTGAAATCACCTCAAAGCATCATTTTTAAGCAATCCCCAAGATGTCATCACATATAGTTATTCATCACCACTTCCCTGAGTGTGTCAAATTTTATTAGTGTGACATGATGGAATGTGACAGGAGAGACATTATTAAACCTGATTTATTGCATACAGGAACATATATAAAGCATAAACAAAGATATCACATGAAGCATTCTCCTGATGCAGCTGACAAAATCATAGGTTTTCTAAGCCAAATTAAACTATGCTAACTATTAATGAAGAAATTTTTCTCAACTATGTTTAACATTATGATATCCTAAAGAACAGGGCCTGCTATAGAATTACCATTGTTCAAAGGCATCAAGATTAAGAGAAGTTAATGAACAGAGATGAATGCCACAAACAGACGTTCTTCGTTACTCAGATAGAGATATCATTACACCACCTTTTAATAAGATCGGACTCTTCTTTCTTGTTGTTGCTCAGAAAGTGTTTCAATAGTTCTGTAGGAAGGATGAATGTCTGAAGAATTTTCCACATATTTTATATTCTCTAAGTTGATCCTCATTCTTTAACCTTTCCTAAACCAACACAGAATTTTATATCATATGTATTAGTCAGCTTTTCATTGCTGTGACTAAAATACCTGACAAAGACAATTTAGAGGCGGAAAAGTTTATTTTGGGCTTATGTTTTCAGAGCTCTCAGTTTTTAGACAGCCAGCTTCCTTGTACTGGGCCTCAGGTGAGGCAGAACATCATGAAGGGCATGTCAGAGGAAAGCTACTCAGCTCATGACATCCAGGAAGCAAAGATAGTGTGAAGTACCAAAGGCAAATTATAAACTCCAGACCTACAACCCCAGTTTCCTACTTCTTCAAGTCATACCCTAATCTGCCTCCTATAGTTATCTTTTCAAATTATTAATCCATCAAATGGATTAATCCACTGATTAGGTTATGGCTTTCAATTTAACCATTTTATCTCTTGCATTAACATAGGATCTTTTGGGAGATACATTATATCCAAACCAGAACATTGCACATGGCCTCAAAAACCTCGTGTTTACTGCACAATGCAAAATGCTTTTAGCCCATCTCTAAGAGCCTTCATAACCTTAAGAGTTCCAGAATTGCCTAAAAGTCTAAGTCCAAAGTTTCATCTGAGACACAAAGCAAACTTTTGGCTATGAACTTCTGTAAAGACCAAATCCAGTTACACATATCCAATATATGATAGCATTGAGTAAATATTCCAATTCCAAAAGGGAGGAATTTAATGAAGGCACGGTACCAAAATAAGATTGAAACCTAGCTGGGCAAACAAGTCCTACAGTTCCACATCCAGCACTTGGGACATATGATGGTGAGATGTGAGCTCCAAAGTGCTTGGGCAGTCCCACACCTGTGGCTTTGCTGGTTTGCTGTGGCTTTAAGGCTGGCTGACTGCAGCCATTGGTTTTTCTCAGCAGACATTCCAAATTACTGGCATCTCTTTATCTCGGGGGACTCCAATTCACCTTGGGTTTCCCTTCATAGCTTCATACATCAACCTCTCAGGGGCTGCCCCCAAAGATTTCAACCCCACTACACTTTGTCTGGCCTCTCAGGCCTTCCTTTGAATATCTCAGTGGAAGTCTCTGTGACCCTCTAACTTTAGTATCTTGCATTTCTGCAGAATGAGCACCCTGTTGACAATGCTAAGGTTTACTGTCAGGTTGAGTAGCCAGGACCTCTAGGACCACAGTTTCAGTGGCCTCTGAGAGTCTGGGTAGCTAGGCATGGTGAAACAAATCCTGGGGTAACAGCTTTCTAGGTACCCCTGTGTGATCAGGGTGCCCCCAAGGTCTTTTCTCAAAAGAGTTTTTACTTTTACACCCCTGAGCTTATGATGGCTGTGGTCTTGCTGATTCCTGAGATGCCCTCAGGCATCTTTACTATTGTTTCTACTTAGCTTCTTTTTAATGGTGGTAGTCTCTTCAATAATCTCTTTTTCCTTGGCCCAATCTTACATGCTTTCTCTGACCAAACTATAAGTTTTTCAAATCCTTCAATTTTGCTTTCTGTTCCAATTATCATGGTAAATCTGGCTAAAAGCTGCCAGCAACATGCATGCCATCACTGGGCATGGTGGTGCATGCCTGTAATCCCAAAGGCTGGAGGAAGGCTGAGGCAGGAGGATTGCAAGTTTATTCAAAGCCAGCCTCAGCAACTTAGTGAGGCCCTAAGTGACTCAATGATAACATGTCTCTAAATAAAATATAAAAAGGGGTTGGGGACATGGCTTGGTGTTTATAGGCCTCTGGGTTCAATCCCAGGTACCAAAAACAAACAAATAAATAAATGCTATCACCTGAATGCTATACTGCCTTGAAATTTCCCCTGACAGATTAATTAGTACATCACCTTTAAATTCAACCTCAAAGAAAGTCTTAGGACACGTACAAAATGTAGACAACTTCTTTGTCAGACTGTAACATGAATAGCCTCCAGTGCAATTCCCAATTGAGTTCACCTTCCTCTCTGAAACCCCATGAGCATAACCTTTACTGTCTGCACTCCTATTGACATTCTGGCCTTCTGAGTTCCCACTAAAATTACCCAGTAAGTTGTGCTTGCAATATTCTAGGTATTCTCTAGCCTACATCTCTAAATTTTTGCAACGTCCTCCTGTAAATCAGTTCTGAAGGCTTCTGAACCTCATAGTCAAGTTAGGTCCAGCAATGTCTCTACTTATTATCAATTTCTGTGTCAGTCAGCTTTATCATAGATGAAGAATTCTTATGCTACTATTATTGTTTTCTTTGTACATGATTATTGAGTAGGATATATGCAAATATTTTATTTCAAGTTAGTGAGCAAAATTCTATGCCCATGTTTAATGATTTATGTATTAAGCATTTTATATGGGAAAGTGCTCATTTCTGGAGTAATATCAGATATTGACTCATGAAGTTAGTGATTATTAGATATTTGGCATTTAATCTCATAAATTTATTAAATGTGATGAAATCTGAGGCTCCATCTGATTAGCTAAAATGTCCATGATCATGACATGTAAGAACTAGAAACTGTAAGGCCATATTGGAGTCCATTTCTATCAAATCCCCTGCTCAATTCACTCTGTAATATGATCCCTTACACTAGGGGTTAGGATCTTCAACTAATTGTCTTCTTTGAGTTTTAGTACATGCTATCTTAAGGTAGCTTCAAATTTAAGTTGGAGATTAGAGCAGAGTGAGCTTGTAGATTTCAAAGAAAAACTAAATGATTAAGGAAATTCATCTTTCATTTAGCAAACACTCATAAATGTTCTCTGTTGTGCTGGGCACCAACCTAGATGTTGGAGACAAAGTAATGAGTTAGTAATCCATTTCTCTCTAGATACTGGGAAGCCTCTGGGACTTCATCCTCAGGATTAGGATTCATATACTTACAGTAGAATCTAGAAATGTGGTTTCCTTTGTGGGAGGGGGAGCTTTCTACATAATATATGTTATGATAAATATTTCTCACAGTGCTATTAATGTTCATAGTAGGGAGTGGTTCAGTTTTTATTGGAGATTTAGTAAATGTGTCACAAAGAAGGGACATTTGACCTGAATCATGAATTACAACCATTTGCTGGATGGAGAAAGGCACAGAGGGCAGGAGCATGAAAGAGAACAAGTTGGCTGAAGAAGTATAAGATGATAAGCTGAGAAAAATAGTTTGTGTTCCTACCATAAGAAAATTTATATAATTTATGGAGTAGAAACTATAATTCATTGGGAAATAACTAGGTATCATAAGAAAAAAAAAGAGCTCTGTCTTTTACACCATCAAGATGATGGCAGTTGCGTAGAGACTTGAGTGGGCAGAAATGGAGCAAAGGTACAGTTAGAAGGTGATAGCAATGAGAGTGTTTGGAGAAGGTGAGAGCAGGGACTGACACAACATCCCTGAGAATGGAAACGAGAAAATTATCCCAGGCATGTTTCAGAGATGAAGTTAACCAGACTTGGCAATAGCACAGATGTGGCAGACCAAGGGGATACAGGAGCAGAAAGTGACTTGAGATTTTCATCTGGGTAGAGGATATGGAGAGTAGTACAACTAAAGGCAGTATATGTCATGACTTACTTTAGGGAGGTGAGAAAGTCAGGGACAATCATTTTTAATTGATAGACTCTAGATCATTTACTAGATCATCAGTAGCATCAGAGTTGAGAGGTCAGGAAACAGCATGAGGGTGGAGCCATGGAAGTGATTCCAACTAGAATCATGCTATGTGGTTGTTGAGATGCAGTGCTTTGTTACATCCCAAATTAGAGAGAGGGTGAAGTTAGTGGTGTTGCTCATTAGAAGAAGAACCCTTATGAGACTTCCAGAAATTAACATATATATATTTCAAAACACTAGAAGAATCGACTATTAATTTTCATCCATTGTATTTTATGCCTTTCATCATAAGGCTATGTATATTTGGGAGCAAGAAAACATTTATTCAATTCAAAGTGTCAGCTTTCAGTATATTTTTCACTTCAGTTTCAATTATGTATTTTCAGTCTCTTTTGAAAGAAATTTTTCAAACCAAACTGGCTTTCCTGGCCAAGTCAAGATCACACCTGACCTGTCTTTTATCTTTTATATCTAAAGGTAAAAAATACAAGAAAAGAGAAAAATATCTGAACCAGATACTAGAGAAAGGCTTGGACTTATGTGCTTCCCTTCAACTTAGTTTATGAATCTGTTTTCAAAGTGAGGCACACCCAGAGTGTTGAGTGAAGCAAGGTACAGTTTAGTCTCAGAAATCTTGATGTTCATCAGCATGTAATCTGTTGTGTATCACCCTGTAACTTGCTCATGTGGAAGGGTCAGTGTCAATCCAGCAGTGGATTTGAAATTATGTGTTTGTGGTTCTAACACAAGTGTAGAGCTATGCTTATTTCACTGCACAATGCCCTTCTAATGCAGTTTGTGTGTATGCTTAAAACATCTTTCTTCATTGAACATCACCGATATTCTATTCATCTTAACTCTATAATAAGATTCACCTTTGGACTGACTCTTCAAAATCAGAGAAAGATGACTGCCAAAGATAATTACTACATGATGATTAATGAATCCTTTGCAGAACTGCAGTCACCAAACTGGAAACCTGATCGCTTTTATAATATCAAAGAATATTTTTATCAAAAGACTTTATTCTTTATCATTTTGTTGAAAAAGGAACCTAATGTCCCATTGCATTAGTAGGTGACAATATGTTCATCAAAGATGTGTTTTAGTACATGTTTTACAGCTTATAAAAGAAAAACGACAGCTTCCACAATCAAAAGCTTTCTCACTAACTATGGTTGAAAAGAGACAGTTGAGAAAGCTGAATCACTAATTATCTTAGGAGATCTTGACATTTCCTTTATATTAAATAGCATGTGTTAATTAATTTGTATTTTAGATAATATGGTTTTGGTTCAAAATGATTTTAAAGAATAAGAGGAATTTTGAACTTAACTATGTCCTACCAAAATGTATCCCATACTTATGGGGAGCTATTCCAGGCGCTGGTTTCCAGGAAATCATATTTTATTTGTGTCTTGTCCTTGGCTTAAATTAAATGCCCTCACCAGCAGAGAGCCTCTCCCTTTTTTCTGCACTTGTGCTAGTCTCAAGCAGCTGAAGTTGGATAGAACATTAGGTATATAGGAGCAGAAGGGAACAGGGAGAAGGGTAAATTCCACAACCACTCTTCACCATGCCTCCTCCCTCATGTTTCTCAGGTTCTGAACAGTTCTCAGTGCAGCAGGTAAATGCTCAGTAATTGCTGTCTTTGGAGAAGAAAGGCAAGAAACAATTACTTGAGCCTATTTTCTCCTTAATAAGTGAAGAACTTCAGTTATTGTGTATGCAAACACCAACATTTACAACTCTTGTCATTTTTCCCCATAGAGATAACATCAAAACAAAATACATTTTTAAATTGTTTGCCTAAGAGAAGTGATCCAAAACAATCATTTAATCAAAGAAACTAATAATATTAAAAATTCTCTCTGGAAGAGGTAGATGTCTACAAAGATATAGACAGAAAAAAAGAATCACTGTTTTTGTTGAACACCTATTCTGTTCTGGGTGTTTTTAATGCCCATCTCACTTTATGTTCACAGTAATGTCCAGAAGTTTGTGTATTATTCCCATTTTATATCTGTGAGCTGGATTATCAGAGATGATTGTCAATAGCAAGTTTACACTGTTGATAAATATCTGTCAAGATGTCAAAGCCTGTGGCTTTGCAGATACTATCTTCATTTTATCCAAGTGATGCTACTTCTTGCTTATTCTCTCTTCACATTTATTTACTCTTTTTAAAGATGTATTTTTAACTTCTTCCTATACAAAGGCATACAGAGATTTAGAAAACTGAAAAACATCAGTACTGTCTGCAGGGGGGCTATAATTTAGGAAAGAGATCAAATGAGCAAACGGGTGAATACCATGTGAACACTACGATGGAAGAATCAGAAGCACAGCGTGGGGACACACGTGGGAGAAGTAAATTCCTCCTGAGAAAGCAGAGGTCAAAGAACATTTTAGATAATGCAATATCTGGGGGTCCAAAAGCAGATGTTCCTAATCAGAGGAAGGTATTCTAGGTGAAGATCATAAGCTGAGCAATAACATAACATAAAGACACAAGAGACACGGGTTCTGTTTAGAAAGCTGTGAGGAATTCAGAATGGTTGAAGTACTGAAAGGTGAAGCACAGAGAGGAAATGCTAGGGAGATAACACAGCCAGATAATGCCGGCTCCCCATGCCATGATACAGACCCGATTCAGTAGAAAATGGAGGCAAACTGTGGCAGAGAACAAAACAATCAGGTTTGCATTTTACAAGCCTCTATGGCAGCCAAGTGGAGAATAGATGTGAGGATGTGAGGCTAGAATCTGAGAAACAGAGGTTTAGTCAAGACAGAAACATGTTATTTAGAGGAGAGAGCTCACAGCTACAACATTAATGGCTGCTTGAATGTGAAACATTCAGCAGAGGGGAAAGCTGAGCTTACTTCCAGTTTTCTGCTTGGATGATCAAATGGATGTTTTGGATTTATCCAATGTGAAGTAACATGGATTATCTAGGTATAGGTATCAAAACTGCAGCTAGATAAGTAGTTCTAGATTCCAAGAAAGAAATCTGAACTAATTCATCAGCAAATCAGCAGAGTTTGAAGCCACTAGAGTAGAGGAGGTGACTGTGGAGGAAATGTATGAAACAAGATAAATGGATAAAAGTGTAGAATAATTTTTTAAATGTGACAGGACCACCAGAGAACACAAGCAGAAAGTTGAAATGAATGATTGAAAAGGAAGTAGATGAGAGAGAGTATCTCAGTGTTTGTGGAGAAGAGCACTTCACAGAGAATAGAGTAGTCCATTATCTCAGGAGCTCAAAGAAGTAAAATAAATTCACTCAAAAGGAGAAAAGTGTACTTCATCCTTGCATTGGTATCACTGAAGACCTTCAATGGAATTGTCTTGGAGGACAGATACAGCAGCAAAAGGACAAAGAACCAAAAAGCTAAATTCATTGCAGAAGGTGATTCTCCTCTTCAAGGAGTAGGGCCTGGTTCTCATTACAGTTCATCACAATATCTTACATTGTAAGACCCTGAATTGTCTTACTTTACTATTATTTCTAGTAGCAAAATACCTACACAACTAATAAGCAGCCTTCAGAATTTTTTTTTCTGCTCTTAGGTAAAGTATTAAATAAAAAAATCCATTCAGAAAAAAAATTTGTATTTCTTCTTCTTCTTCTTCTTCTTCTTCTTCTTATTATTATTATTATTATTATTATTATTATTATTAAAGCATGAGCATCAGAAAAATAATCAGATTCACTAGTTCCCAACCTCACAGGAAAGGAATAGGGTCCTGGTGAACCCTGCAGCCAGCTCAGAATCAACATCTTGCTCTGGTAAAAGAACTCCTCACTTATTCCTTTCAGTGATCTATGATGATTTCAAATCTTCTGCAAATCAAGTCATTTTGGCAAACTATTTTTTCCTCACCCTTCTCCAATTCTTTATTCTACCAAAAGTATTGAGCCTGGTCATCTGATTACAGTTCTCTCCAGGTTTCAAACAATCAAATGAGAAATGAATTCTTAAAGTGTCTATTGATGGCTCGGGCAGCTCAGGCAGGAGGATTGCAAGTTCAAAGCCATTCTTAGCAACTTAGCAAGACTCTGTCTCAAAATAAAGTAAAAAACAGTGTGGTAACATGGCTGCGTGGTGAAGCACCCCTGGGTTCAATCCTTGGTACCAAAAAAATTTTCATACTTCATGCCCATGGTAAATAAATAAATAAATAAATAAATACATGATATTTGCAAAATAGTATGATTTTGAGTCTCAATTTATAATGATATTGAGGTAGGTTAATAAATGTCACTTAAAAGACGTGATATTTTAAGGTTTATTGTTAAAAATCTATAAATATACCATGGATGATATCCACAATGTTTAAAGACTAGGGGCAGCTGAAAAGGCCAGTCCAAACAGATGGCTAATGATCTTGAAAGGACTGCACTCTTCATATTCTAAGAGTGTTTGTCATCTGAACATAAACCCAGTGCATACACAGGACATATACAAAGATGTCAATCAGCAACAGTATGAACTTAATTGTGTTACCAGAAAATATTGAGGTGAATTTAGTGGTGTTTATATTAAAAACAATAAAGCAAGAAACCATATCTTGTATTTTCAAAAAGAATAACAGTTTTCTGTCAACAAAATTATGCATATTTATAAAAAATTCAAGCAATAGGAAAGATGAATTAAAAGTTTCAAATTATATAAATTGATAAATAAAGATCATTAAATATGTTAATATTATTTTAGTAATCTCTCTGCATATGTATACATAAAATACTCATGAAAAATTGAAATTGAAAGAATTGAAAAAATTGAATTGAAAAATTGGATTATATTTATACACATATTTTTAATAAAAAGGGCTTCAGTTTTTATTTGAATTTAAAAGAAGAATAGAAAGAAAACTGAATCTAAAGAAATTGCAGAATTCCAGCTAAAAGTTTTCTTTGTTTTCTCACTAAGATCCATGAGTCCTTAAAATATTTCCATAATGTAAGGTCACAATTTTTGAAAATCACATTGATAGTAAAGAAAACTGCTCTCATTAGAATAGCATTACTTGTTTCCATGTTATGAAAGAAATAGAAATTATTTCCTTTATACCACTTATAGATTGGAAAATTTTAAACAAAATATAGTAAGCCAAATCCATATAAACGGTAATGCATATTGTCTAAACTGATTAATCCCAAGAACACCACAGTAGTTGAATATTGATACTTCTACTATTGTAATTCATATTTTAGCCCATTCAGGCTTTTACTAATAATTAAAAGGTTTAAAGGGCAAAAAAAAAAATGCCATATTTTTTTCCTATAAATTATCACCAGAACATCAATTGTAGCATCCTAAATTTCAGACTTGCTGGTAGCTGGAAAGGGATATTTTCAATGAATCTTTCACCTTGAATTAAATTACTTTGAAAAATGGACCAAAGTAAACATACATTTTACAATCTAATCATCCGATTGCTAGAGTGAATACTCTAAAGTGAATACTCCATTGTATTGTATAGTAGCTATACAGAGTTCTGATGTACCAAGTCTAATCTAATTTCTAATAGTCTATTCTTCCCTTTTTAGGCTAATATTCCAAATGCTATAGTTTGGATACAGAATGTTTTCAAAGGCCTATGTGTTAAAGGCTCAGTCCTCGCTTGGCTCTGTTGAAAGGCAGGGGAAACTCTGAGAGGTGAGACTTAGTGGGAGATCTTTTAGTCTTTGGGGATGTGCCCTCAGAGGGGATAATGAGAGCTCAGGCCCTGCCTCTTCCTCTTTTGTTCCTGACCATGATATATGCAGGTTTGCTATAGCATGATGTGCTGCTCCCCTATCAGAGGCCTAAAAACAATGGTCTGCCTGTTCATGGAATGGAGCCTCCAAAACTGTGAGTCAAATACATAGCTATTCTTTATAAGTTGATTTTCTCAGCTGTTTTGCTTTGGTAGGCAAAAGCTGACTAACACAACACCTTAGGCAAAGACTCCAATACCTCAAGTGCTTAAGGTGGGCACCAATTACTGAAGTAGACACTCACTGAATGATATTTAAAGATTTCACAATATTCTGACACTGTCCAAGAAGCCATGGAAAAGTTATGACAGCTTTCAGAAACACTTAGAGGAGCTTGGTCCCTCTGTCCTCTTCCAGGACCTCTCGTTTCTCAATTTGACTCTCTCAGGCTTTCTCGTTCTGCCCACTGCAGGAAGTACTTCACTTCCCACTGAATCTCTGTTACTTAGCAATGACCCAAAACAGAAATATAATTTTAGAAATGGAAGGGATGTCAGCAGGATCTATGACCCATATATATCTTAAGTCATTTAAGTACTCTTAAAACCCACCCACTTCCCAGATAAAGTGGGACGTGGAGATGGTTAAGTGATCTACCCAACAGCTGAGGTGTAGCTAATGCAAAAACATGACTGGAGTCCAGGCTGACAGACTTCCAGCCCTGCCTTCTTTGTAATGTGACAATGTTTCTCTCTCGGAGTGTTTACTGGATATTGGAATGAGAATCAAGATGCCCTGGACCCCACTGTACAACCATAGAATCAAATTTTCTAGGGGACAGCAATCTACATTATTTAATATATTAACCAATCATTATAGCACAGATTTAAAACAATGACAAGGGAAACAAGTCTAGTCCTAAAGGATGCAAACTGTAAACAATGGTGTGTTGAAGTGGTACTTAGTGGGCAAATATCAGTAATGACTGCATGGTCATCTTGAGAATCCTGCACAAGACCCTTCCTCTATCAATGTGCTAAGCCAGAATGGGGATCCATTCTTTGCTTCTTGTTTCAGGGCCACAAGAATTATTGGAAGGGTGAATCTCAGAGATGAAGTAATAATGAAAATAAAATTGAGGATTGTTTTTTACTATATAGAATGCAATTAATCTCTTAACTTTTAGATAATGACTGTTTTGATATTAAGATTCAAAAAGTGCCATGGTATTTTTGCAATGTAATAATTAAGGAGATGTAAATGACCACCTGAGTATTTTTATTCATTACCTATCAACTATTGACAAGAAGCAAAATAATAACACCACTGTTAATATTAATTTATCACCAATTTTATAGACACTATTACATTAGCTAACATAAGGTAACTATAATTAATAGACTGATAGATTTGTGACTTTAATATAACATTTTAAAAATTGAAATATTTGATGACACTTTGTATTTCCCACTTTGCAAGGGGAATTTAAATGGGTTCCCCTTGCAAAAAGACAAGACAAAAATGGTTCATGATTGGCAGCTCAAATTATCCCTTTTGGGCTTGTTTTCCTTGGAAGCCCTTGGGAAATTGATTTAAAATAATGAATGAGAATTCAGTGAATATACACTAAAAATTTACAATGGATAAATAAGGTATGACCCATTCCAGAAAACAAACTGAAAGATTCTTGCTGTAGGGTCAGTGGCTCTGACTTCAGTTTCAGCCTGGTGGTAACCTCCTAACGCCTTCGTCCATTGAGTGACAGGATAAGGAACCAGAAGTCAAAAATAAGCCTAAGTCTCCAGGGCAGTAACTCTAAGAGCTTCCCAAAGAAACCCTGAGAGTGACTCAGAAAGAGCAACATAACTTTTGTAGGCATCTGTCGACCTGATTTGTTTATGGCTAGCTTCTTTAAGCAAACAGCAGAAACAAAGGCAGTGGAAATTGAGAATTTCCTTTTAAAGAACAAGGTATTAATCAGGGAGAAAGAAGCTTCAAGTGAATTCACATATGGGACTATTTAACAGATGCAGTCAATACAACATAATTTATTAGATTCTTCTAGGTTATTGTCTATCTGACATGATGGCCTATGTGTGATTATTAAAAATTCTACTCACAAATCTCTTAAGTGCGTTTCAACAGCAGAACTGTTTCTAGGTAAATCAAGTGCTTTTAATTTTTTTAGAGAAAATATTGATTTTAATTTTCAAATGAGTTTTATTCAACTGAATGCTTATACTAATATTTTTAAATGGTAGCATTATTTCAGAAAGTAATATAATCCATAATTTTGTGTTCATAGGAAAGAAACCTAAAAGTAAAATAAAATAGAACAAGATACTGAATTTTCCAGGAGAGTGAGCACTTTGCCTATTTTTCTTCCCTTCTTTGTTCATATACTCTTATTTGTTGTTTACATGCTAGACAGAAATATTTAGCATGTATTTATATCATAATAGTAATTTATATGATTGAATAATAATCAGTAACAATAGCTGCTTTTGGAAGAGTATCATATATGTGTTGCTCTGGTAAGAAATGTATAAGAAGTAACTTAACCGTGTATAACAATCCTAAGATATAGTTATTATAAATCCATTGTATAGATGGGAAAATTTAAATTTAGAGAGGATAACTTGTCTGAGACATAGCATTCAAAGCAGCAGAGCTGGGCACAGTGGCCCATGCCTATAATCCTAGTGGCTCGGGAGGCTGAAGCTGGAGGATCACAAGTTCAAAGTCACCCTCAGCAATTTAACAAAGTTCTAAGCAACTTAGTGAGACCCTGTCTCAAAAAAAAAAAAAAAAAAAAGAAAGAAAAAATTAAAGAGGGCTGAGGATGTGGCTCAGTGGTTAAGCATTCCTGGGTTCAATCCCTGGTACCTAACTAAGTAAATAAATAAATAAGTAAGTAAAGTAGCAGAGTTGTCAGGATTCTACATCAACCTGACTCCTGAGCATGTTCTCCATACTCTACATATCCTCTTGTGATACATATATGAAATAATGTAATAATTTCTAGCTTCTATATTCACAAATTTTTAAAAATCTAAATATAAAATTCAACATGAAAATAAGTTTGAAATTTTCTCCTTAGTATTGGTTCACTTTTTATAGCATTTGCTAATACTCACTGCCAAGAAAGCAAACACAATGAGGAAAGAGATCCTTTTTATCACCAACAAAATCAGAAGGAACTGGTCTTTGCTCCCCATTATCTAGGTTAGAAATTCAGGTGATTGATCAGTGCTTTGAAGCATACAGATGACATGCCTATAATATGAGAGATATCTTTCAGGACTGCCTATAGAATTACTTTGTGGTCATTTTTTTAAATACTTTATTGGTTCACATATTGGTTCACTTTTATTATACTATTTATGTTTAACACCTTTAATTTAATTTTTAAATAAGGTTCCTTCTGCTTTAGAGCCACAATATACATGTCTGTACCAATTACAGTTACCCTGTGTATTCTTATTTTCTTAGTTTTACAATTATGCACAAAATTCTGTAATATTTCAAGGTTGATCATTTTGAGAATCGTTTATTTATATGAAAAAGATTAGAAAGAAGAAATTAACTCTTTGTTAATATCTGAATAACTTTATTTTTCCCCTATACTTCCAGGGGAACCCTCCAGGGAAACTACCTCCAGTTTGTCAATTATGCCCATTATTGGATTTTAAATTTATTGCATTTAGATGGCTCACAATTTCAATACAATCACTTTTATAAATTTCTGATTGGTGATTTCTATTGCAGTGTTCATTATCCCCACATTTAGAATAATGTCACATTCTAATTCATTATAAGTAATTCTGTAGCTTTATAAGTACATTATTACATCCTATAAAATGGGATTAAGCTAAAAGATCCTTTTTCTGTCTCATTACTGATAAGTGTTCATTGATTTTCTTCATCATCTTTGAGTATGTTTAAATTTACAAAAATGTGTATCTCATCACTCTCTCTGACCATGTACTGATGTTTACAGATGTTCCATGGTAATAATGTTTCCAGGGGATGATAGTTTAATGCTTCCCTGTTGAAGCATAATGAGCTAAAACATCATTTGGAAGCAGAATGATCTCTTAATTTGAAGACTGATTCAGAAAATGCTGAAGATCCTAGTTTGTTCAGTATCATGCAAAAAACTATTTGAGTGGCGATTGTGGCACAGAACTCAGACAGTACATAGAAAAGAGGTCTACTCTTGTGTCTTTAAATTGAAATGGTAAAGTACAGATTTTTTTAAAAATTCCTTATCCTAAGCTTTACAGAACATGATGAAATTTTTTTTAAGAAGATTTATTTTCTGGATTAGTGCACTGATCCAGAATCAATTATAATGAATGTCGCTGAGGACTTAGGGAAGAAAACACATTTTAGTTATCATCACTCCTTACTAACATAGAGAACAAGGCCTGATGCAGAGGAAGAAATAAATATATGTTTGTGGAATGAATCAAAGAATGTATTAAATTGATAATAATTTATTACTTTTAAGATTATAGTTTCCGGGCACAGTGGCGCTTGCCTGTAATCCCAGCACTTTGGGAGGCTAAGACTGGAGAATCATGAGTTCAAAGCCAGCCCCAGCAACAGTGAGGAACTAAGCAATTCAGTGAGACCCTGTTTCTAAATAAAACACAAAATAGGGCTGGCAATGTGGCCCAGTGGTCAAGTACCCTTGAGTTCAATCCCCGGTACCAAAAAAATTAAAAAAAAAAAAAGATTATAGTTAGTACTCCACAGCTTTCATTATTATTACCTAATGTCAGCATGCCACAAATAAGTTTAAAGCTCATACAGTTTGACCTCTTTTTCATGGTTAAAAAATAATTCCAAAAACAAAAATTTTTGATATTTCTTAGCTTCCTTTTGATTTTAACCTTATCTACCAACAATGACTGTTCAGCCAAAAGAGAACCTCATAGTCTGTGAATTTAGTTTCACATGTATTTAGAACATATAAAAATCACTGATCTTCCCTGGTGTCTTGTGAGAAATACATCTAACCTAGCATAAGGCCCATTTATGCTTCTTGCTGTACAATACTATGTGAAATGATACCAAAAGTGATTAAGAGATATATAATACTTATTTCATCTCTAAAATACATTAAAAAGCAAGTTTAATGGAAGTGAAATGACAATGAGCTAATAAAAATCCTCTCAACACCATCTCTGCATTAGAGGGCACTTGTTTTATGGAAAGAACATGAAAGATGTAAGTATATCTATATTTCTAATGTTCTGTACAGTTAAAGTATTTACAATTTAACAAAGACTTTGTGATATAAGTTCTGATAGGAAATAGCTAAATAAACTAAAGCAAATGTTATTCAGTTACAAGATTTCAAAATAAAAAGTGTGATAAATAAAATTATATCCTAATACAACAGGTGAAAATTTGACTATCAGCAGATATGAGAAAGTGTAAATGAATACTCATGTGGAGAAAAGATCATTGCATAGACAGCTTTAAGTAACACTTGGGCAATGTCCAAGATTAGCCAGTACTTAGGCTGGTTTCTTGACTTCTCTGGCTCCACACCTTATATAAATATGCAAGATATAGCAGACATCAAAGTATGCTCAACTTTCTCAGGTTTTTCAAATGAGAAAAAGTTCCTAGGATTAATATCTGTAGATTTCCATTGGAAGTCAAGCATAAATAAAAACAATGGAGCATAAATAGATGTATACATCATACATAGATGGAGTATAACTTCTCTTTCTTCTGGTTATAAATGATGAGTTACACTGGTCATGTAATCATATATGCCCATAGGGTAATAACGTCTGATTCATTCTACTATCATTCTTACTCCCACACCCTCTCCTCTTCCTTCACTCCCCTCTGTCTAATCCAAAGTGCTTCTATTCTTCCTTAGCACCTGCTTATTGTGAATTAGCATCCGCCTATCAGAGAAAACATTCAACCTTTGGTTCTTTGATATTCTCAAATTCCATCCATTTACTGGCAAATACCATAATTTCATTTTATGTAAGGCTCAGTAATATTCCATTGTGTATACAGACCACATTTTCTTTATTCATTCATCTGTTGAAGGGCTTCTAGGTTGGTTCCATAGCTTAGCTATTGTGAATTGAGCTGCTGTAAACATTGATGTGGCTGCATCACTGTAGTATGCTGACTTTAAGTCCTTTGGGTATAAACTGAGGAGTGGGATAACTGGGTCAAATGGGGTTCTATTCCAAGTTTTCTGAGAAATCTCCCTGCTGCTGTTCATTAATTAATATTTTCAGATCACTTCATAGCTGGAAACAAGTGCTCATGTTGAATGATTTGATAGACTATTTATTAGATTTATGATCCTTTATTATATTCCCTATTAGATATACAATCCAAACATCCTTTATTTCTACCACTGAAATACTTATCTAAAGAAATAAAGCCAAAATTATAGGGATATTACTTTCCTAAATATTTGCCAGAACTCAACATTTATAAAGCAGGGTGTGTTAGTTTTCTGTTACTATAAAAAATACCTAAGATAATTACTTTGCAAAGATAAAAGGTTTATTTTGACTCAGCTTTGGAGATTTCAGTCTACTTAGTTGGCCCTGTTGCTTTTGGGCCTGTGGCAAAGCAGCACACTATGGTGGCAATGTATGACAAGTCTGCTCACCTCATGGCCAGGATGTGAAAGAAAGAGAAAAAGACTAGGTTCCCACAATCCTCTTCATGGGCGTAGCCACAATGACTGGAACACCTCCTTAAGTGTCCACCACATCCCAAGAATCCTACAGGCTGGGGACCAAGCCTTTAGGACATAGGCCTTTGAGGGACATTTCAGATCCAAAACACAGCACAAAACAGTCAGCAGTTCAAAACATTTTCTCTTTATATCTGAAAGTAAATATCAAACACACTGAGCTTAATTGGTCTACGCAAAGCTTAGTCAAAAGCACCATCCAAGAAGATAAGCATTAAAATCTACCAGAACTATACAACAAACTAAGTGATCCCTGAATCTATAAAACTGAGGCAAGTCAGTGAATTGGGGGAGACAGGGAGGGTTGCAGGAAGGTGTCAGAGGAGCAGCGACATCAAATGCCACAACTATCTATCTCTAAGAGGTATAAGCTTTCATGAATAGTGTATGTAAAATAAGTGGTGAGCTTTACAGCATTTTTTCTTAGAAACTCAAGAAAGTGATCTATCATTCCTCATTTAACATTTCTGGTACAGAGATCCATCTCTACTGAGGAATATGTCATTGAGGAAAGTTGGCCTAACTGAGGCATTGTTACCCAGAGAAGAGCAGTTCTGTCCTTTCCATTTTACACATTTACTTAGAAGCCTCAAATTTCCTATTTTTTCTCTTAAAAATGTCATCTTTCAAATAATGATGTGATGAGCTACTCTAATGGACAAAGTCAGGAGAATAAATTCTGCTCCTAGCTACATTTATGAACTACAAGCAAGTTTTCAAAGTGTTGCTAAAATGCATATCGAAATAAGTTAATGGTGTATTTTTGTTTGTTTGCTTGTTTTAGTTTAGGAACTTTTAGTCTTTTTCTTTAAATTGAGTAATTTTATGAGATAATCAGCCAGTTTACTGAAAAAATCCTTTCTGTGAAAATGAACAATCCACTTCTGAATACTGGCAAGTCACATAAATTCCCTGTGACTTAGGTCCTTATACAAAAATTGGGAGAAAATGATGCTTTCTACATATTTTTCAGAGGTACTCAAAATAGTAATGATATAGTGTTTTTACAGCACTTGGAGTTTCCCAAGGAGAGGCACATATAAACTCAAATCACCACTCCATTATGATTTATCTTTGCTTTATGTAAACAGTTTACTGTTCACAGCATTTTCCTTGTAGAAACCATTTTATAACTGAAGTGCATCAGCTAGGATGTTTATTTCTGCTACTTGCTCATAAAGGGGCTAAGGCTTTACAGCATAGAATTCTCAACTACATTAGGAACAAGTATTGTCTTTCAGAGCTGCTTTGTCCTTTAAGTGACTTCTATGCAATAAGCAGTTCAGAAAATATGAGCAAGAGCTCCCAAGAAGCAAGTGAAATGCAACAAAGAGTACCAGGAAAGTTAATTGAGAGTCTCAGGAAAGCAAAGGTAGATGGTTTCCACTAGCATTGTAAAAATCATGTAGGCAAATGGACCACTCTTAGCCTTGGTCTTATGTAAAATGAGCCTTCTGTAGCCTTTCCCTGTGCCAGCCCCTCTGTGGTATGTCTTCCTAGTCTTGTGGGCTCCACAGAAGAATGATGCTCACCACCCTCTCATTGTCAGTGCCCAGAATAAAGTCTTGTTCATTTCCTCTGGTGCTCTGTTTGGCCTTCTTGAGACTCAGTGCTGCCATCAGAGACAGGAAGCCCATTTACCTCACCCTTCCCAGGGTATTCCAGTTGCCTCCAAATGCCACCTGACTGATTTTCCTGAACCTGGACTTTTTTTCCTGCTTCAAACTCATCCAGTTCACTTGTGTCTGAGATACAATTCCCCTGCCTCAATCTCAGGACCCTCTAATGTTTAAGTTCATTAACTTTGTAATATAGTAGTTAAAGCTGAAAGAAGGCCAAAATATCTGACTTTAAATCTTTTGACTATTCTTTACCAGCTGTGAAATTCTTTTTGGTACCAGGGATTGAACTCAGGGGTACTTGACCACTGAGCTACATCCCCAGCCCTACTTTATGTTTTTATTTAGAGACAGGGTCTTACTGAGTTGCTTAGCACCTCAGCAACCTCACTGTTGCTGAGGCTGGCTTTGAACTCGCGATTCTCCTGTCTCAGTCTCCCAAAGTGCTGGGGTTACAGGCATGCGCCACTGTGCCCAGCCCAGCTGTGAAATTCTTAAGAAAATTGCTCCTTGAAGTCCTAGCTCCCTCATCTTGAAAGTAAGAGAAAGGATACTTCCCTCTTAGGATTGCTATAGGGAATAAAAGAGACAATATAGCCAATATAGTAAGCACGGAATCTTATCACACAGTCTACAACAAGAGGTAGTTGCTGTTGTTACAGATTTTCACTTCATTCTAGCCATGATACATCATATGTCCCACTTTTGCATAATGGTAATCCTTCCCACAGTACTGAGTTCATTTCAGTAAGGAGACATTGTTTCATATAATACTCATACACCTCATATTACCATAGCTATATATTGTTTTATTGTTCACTTTATATATGCTATTTCATTTGAACTTGGGTTTTATTTTTCATATATAAAATAACTTAATTAGATTTTGAGGGGGTCTTAGCTTAATCTTTAACAGGCTTGACTAAAAAGCAGGTTGGACAATTCTCTAGAACCCCTTTAACCCAAACTCAAGTCCTGAGAATGAGGAATCGTGGGAGGTAAAATGTCTCTAATGTCAAAGAATATAAAATTGATCTTTAGAATATTTGGTTATGTCCATTTTTATTTAACACATTTTAAAAACTTCAGTTTCCTAATGAGATAATTTCCTTAAGAGTGATACATAAGTAGAACTCTATCAAAGACTTCCTCTGACATTTTCTTTAAAATTTCTCAGATATGGAAAATTAGATCTTGATTGTAGTCTTCAAATATAGTTAGGCAGGTATGAGGTCTATCCTTTAATCAACACTTGTCCCTGGTAAGCGTAACTGTGTCTTTTATTCTCATTGAATTCTTTTTTTTTTTTCTTGGTACTGGGGATTCAACCCAGGGGTGCTTTACTACTAAGCCACATCCCCAGCCCTTTTCATGTTTTATTTTGAGACAGGGTGTCACTAAGTTGCTGAAGCTGGCCTCAAACTCGCAATCCTCCTACCTTAACTTCCCAAGTTGCTAGGGTTATAAGTGTGTGCCACTGTGCCTGGCTCATTGAATTAATAGCAAAAATGAGCTGTCTATGAAAGCTGACAATATTTTAGAATTTATTACTAATACCTATCCTCTAAAATCAAAATGATTTAATGTTTAGATTATTTCAGCAGAATTCATGGTTTTCAAATAAATTTTGCTAAATATAGATCCATGCTTACTGGGAGATGTCTCCTACAATGTCAAAGATATTTGTATTATCTTTTAAGTTAGGACAAAGAAGACTTAGATATTGGGTTTTTATTTTAAAAATTCCAAGTTTCTTTAAAAAAATCCTGCATAATATCAATTTTAGTCTTATATTCCCTTACATCAAAATGCTTTACAGTTTTGTAAACTTGCCTTTATCCTTTGTAAAGGATAGAATTCCAATTCCAAAGAAGGAATAACTTATGACATGTGTCCATATGCTTCTGCATCAAAAATAGCATGAGTCAGATTAAAAGTAGCTGATATCACAGTTCTTAAATATTGTAGGTTATATCCTTATTTTCACTTGGGATAATAAAGTAATATCATAAAGCTTAATCCCTAAAATAAAGGAAACCTGGCATGACATATTTTCATAGATTTTGGTTACTTTAGTAATAAAACATTTCCTAAGAGAAGAGACAAACATTTATTGAAGGCTACTCTGTTGCAAGCTTTGGGCACTATTCATATGCATTATCTAACCTGCTCTACCCACTGGTGGAATAGGTAATTAGCTCTACTAGTGGCATCATTGGTAACATGGGCTTTTTAAAAAAAGCCTTCAAAAGACATGTAAATTTTAACTGTGACAAAACATCAGTGCCAGTGAGATGTTACAGTTGTTGAACAAGGTTTGGAAACACAGAAAGGGACCTGGCTGAAGTCACCCTGACCCATTACCCTGTGCTACAGGCAATGATCTTTTCCACCCAGGGATGAAAAATTGCCTTATGTTCTTAGTTTTCCTTGTCACTCTGGAGAAATAGTTATTTGTTCGTTAAGAGAAGATGTCAAGGTCTTTGTTACTAAAAGTATTCCATGCACTCCAAGGCTGTGTCCTCTCTCTCATTTGGCCAGTCCCAGTTTAGCAATCCTATGTTGGTGATGCTTCTCCTCTCTTATTCATTCCACCTTTTTTCCTCTTAACACTACTTCTGACCCTCAAGGGTCAGAGCCAGGGGAAAGAGATTTATGAAGGTGAGCAAAGTCTTACCTGGCTGTTACAGCTGTAAGCTGCATCATAGCTTTCTCTGTGGGGGCTGCCTGATCCTTTGTTCCTTTGTAGGGAATGTTAAATTTTTTAACAGACACCTTTAAGTCATTTTTGATATGGTGATTCTCTTACAATGTCCAGTGCCTCTTCCAGAGAGATGTTTTCTTCCACCTGAGTTGCCTCTATCATTCCTGGGTCCCTTCTGTTCAGGCCACTTTTCTGGAACATATCACTGCAGAATAGCAAATGGGTACACATAACTTCCTAACTTAAGTTCTTTATGGGGTCTCCAGGATAAAGGGCCCCTCAGTTACCTTTCAAATAGGGTACAATTTCTCCCTTTATTCTGTGGTTAGGAAAATCAGTCAGTAGTCTTTTGTGTTTCAGCTTCCCTTGCTGAGAATCAGACACTAATTTCTATAACTCTTAGACTACTGGGGATATATTAAAATTTTCGAGAGATTATCTGGAAATCTTATTAAGGTAAAGGAGAAGTCTGCACATCATTTTTTCCATAAGGAAGTAAAGAAAATAACGATCATTCACTAAATAGGTCCTGATTTTTAGTTCTGTGAATCTTCTTACCTACCAAAATACATTTTTTGTCTTTGTGGGCTAATGCCACTAGAATTGATGCCATAATCTTTCAGGATATATAGTAGCAGTGTGGCTTGGTATCTGAAAGTACATGCTCTAAATCCAGTAACCTGGGTTTCAACCCTGGTCCTACCATAATTCTGCTAAATAACTACAAGAATATTGCTTAAACTCTTTATGCATGACATCCTCATATATGAATGGGGATAATTGGTAGTAATATTTTCATATCAAATAATACGAGGGTTAATAAATATAAAGCCCTTGGCATAGTACATGTTATAAGCACTTAAAACATGCTAGTTATTTCTCATGTAAGACTTTGACACCTGTATTGTTCTCAGCTCTGGAGGTCTCAGTCCAACCAGAGGGGATCTCCTTTGAACATCCTGTTACATTAGGTTCCTGGGCACTATACGTTTATTATCATTCCATTTCAGCTTCTCAAATGCTTTGTGGTACATTGTATTTTACAGGAGTGTAAATCAATGCAATTTTCTAAAATTAAGCATTAATTTAATTTCAGATTTAACAGAAGCCATATTGACAAAAGGCATATGATGATGTATAGTTCTTATCTAACAAAAAGATAATACCACATTATTGACTTAAGCTTTTAAAGTATTGAGCATGTAAGGAGGATCTTTTGCTATAAGGATCTAAGTATAGGGGAGGGGTACTTCAGGTAAAAATAGCCATCAAATACTATTTTTGACATTGATGTCTTCAATATATCTGGGGATTAATATTGAAGCATTAATCAAATCAAGGGTTCTCACATTTTAGCAGGTATAAAAAACACCAAAGCATTGAGTTCAGGTTCTGGGGCCTGTCTATAGAAGTGATAGAGCTGCAGAGTGACCAGGAACCTTCTATGGAGCAATCACTACAATAAACTCTGCTGCAAGAAGGACTCAGACCCACTGAAAACACTCAAAAAAATATGGGCCTGAATGTTATCCTCATGGCATGAGTTTCTTAGCCACAGACATGACACAATTATGAAGATCCCAGATTAGTGAGTCAGTATCTCTTTTGAAGGCTCAGTTCTCACTCCAGAAGAATCTCTTGTCATTTCAGCATAAAATGAGGTTTTTCTTTTTAATGATGTAGCAAGTGCAAAGACAGTGGTTTAGTATAGGATAAAGTATAATTATAGATTTATTTTGTAAAATTAACATGCATTTATCATATTTAAAACTGATTTATATGTGATTTATATGAATCTCAAAATATTTCAGTCACCAGCATGAATCTACTGAATCTATGACCTTCTCATGGGAATAAAAAGAACTATATGTTAGCTGGGTATACGTTTTCTTTTTCTTAACTGCTTCCTTAGAGATCTGGCTATTGTAGGAACATCTGGGATTGACATAAAAATCAAAATTGAGTGCAAAGACATATTCTGACCTGTACTTTCAAAAGTACTATATAACTTTCCCAAGAAGGAGACGTTCTGATCATTGAGGACTTTAAGTAACTTTTCTTCACTGCCTCAGAGATTTTCACTTAAAATAACTCTACATTGAACAATGTAGTAACTGTAAAAAAAAAAAACTGTTCTGGGATTTGTGTTCTTCCAGTGTTATAAAAAGAAGAATAGTTGAAAAATAAACCCAAAACCAAAAACCACTACTCCCAAACATCTTTTACTTTATAGTGTTTTGAAGGGCTGACTTCTGAATTTTTATAAAGTGTCTGAAAATCAATATCAATATTTATTTATCTTTTCTAGTGGTTTCCCCAAAATGAATTAGGTTTTGAAGTAAACAGTTACCTTAACACAATATGTCTTTGAGTCTAAGAATGTTTTGTCTTTGGTTATCTTTTGTCAGCTGCTGTTTTCCAGAAACAACCTGGTATGATGGGAACCATGATCATTATCATTATTGAAATACCCTGTGTTTGTGGGCTGCCTTGTAATTTACAAAATGCCTTCATACATACTGCACTGATTATGTTTATTTTCTGACAACTTTTTGAGGTATGTAGAACAGGGGTCATTTTCCTATGAGAAATCTATCATAAAAGTTAAACCTATTTTGTGTGAGATCTATTTATCATGTTTTCATGTAGGACCATATTGTTTATAATTTATAGAAGAGAAATAAGTTTCAGAAAAGCTTGAGATGCAAAGAATCCATGGATTCTGAACTTGTAGAAGGGTGTGAATAGTTGGGTCTTGGGTGTTCCAAAAGAAAAACAGACTTATACAAATCTGCAGAAATTAGAAGTAAAAGTTTAATAATGAAATGTAAAATTCTCATATGTCTTTTTAAATAAATACAAATATTCTCATTAATGAAACAGAAATGTAGCAATCTGTGTGAAGATTACTGTGTGTGTTGACTAGAGATTGATTTTCATCCCAAACTGGCTTTAGTTCACTTCCCAGGAGCCTCGTTATTATTTAATTCAGTATTTACCAAAGAGTATTCCACAGTCATGGCTTACTCAATAAAAGATGCTCTTCTTAAAAAGAGATTTGTGGATAAATATACTTGGGAAACCTAATATATAGCACTGCCCTCTGAGATAATCCTTAAAAATCAGCACATTAATTGACATATATATGTCTATGCAATTCACATTGGCCAGAATTTCTCAAAAATCCATTTTCTTAAAGAGTATCTATTAACATTTCACTAAAGCAGAATGACAATGTATCAGCTGAATCAGTTTTTGCCAGAGACTCAAAACATTTTTTAATTGATTGAAGAAAATCTGACTATATAACACAATTCCTTCTATCAAAAACATTATGTTCTTCATTTTAAATTACTTTAGGTCATTGCAATTTTAACATAGTGCCCTAAAATCAGTAGTTCATTGTCATCACTTGGGATCAAAGGAGCATAACAGACTACTAGTTGTAATTTACTCACACTGTTCTATAGTAAAACTATTGGGATCCAGAGGCAAACATTGAAGGAAAGAGAAGGATCACCTATTACATTGGAAATAATGAAAATTGAGCTTTTAAGCATTGAAAAGTGAGTTTGCTCAATTTTTAAATTTTTTCTTGGAAACTAAAAACTCATGGTCATGTTTCATATCTCCTTAATGGAATGTTTATGAATGTTCAACACTGATCAGTATTGTTTAATCAAAACTGTTTGGAGGTTTTAAAAAATAAAACTGAAGATGTAGAGATTTTTGTAGTAAAAATTGGGTTTTTTTGCATGAGATTAGGAAGATAACAAAATATGAATTTTAAAAATCAGTTCATTTATAACTTGTTTTTAGAATTCCTACTTCTGAAAATTCATCAACCACGTACATATAAAACACAGATATATATATACTTGCACGTACATAGTACATATGTTTATATTAATATCTATATTATACTATATAGCAGAGTATTTATAAAACCACTTCAAGAAATGAATTACTTGTATTATGGTAATTTTATTAATTTAATTTCATAATAATTTCATTAGTATCTTTTAGCATAAAAGGTATTAGGTTGATATCCTTCAGTCCTAAAAATATTTTTAGCTCTTCTTGATGCTGCTCACAGATGTGACAGCCAGCTCATCAACAGAATTAGACCTGCTGTCAGACACACTTTAAATTTAAGAGATTAAGAAAAAAGCTCAGAAGTGTTCTTAACATCTGTCATATTGACACAACAAAATTAAGTACAACTGGAAAAATGAAGAAATATTGTCTCTAAAGGTCTCTCCTTGAAGATAATGAAGGTCAATAACCATGTCAAACATTGGTGATCATGGCAGGAATAAAAATCATAAGATTTTCCTCTTAGTTCAGGGGGTCCTATGCAAGTAGACAAAAAGAGAAAAGACTCTAACATGGGAGAAAGTCTTTCTGAGCTAAGTCCAATATTTTTTTCAAGAACTTTCAAGTTATTAAAGATGGTGGGGGGGAAGCTATGTGTTAGGATCAACAATCAGATCTTTTAGTACATTCATTCTAAGTGAAGTGACAAACCTCTGCTGGTTTTCACCTGCAACTCTTCAGTTATCCCTGAAGAGTTACAAAGTTTCTACACCACTTTGTAAAAGAAATACCTACTTTCATTTATTTATTTTTTTGGTACTGAGGATTGAACCCAGGTTTGCTTAACCACTGAGCCATATCCCCAGCACTTTTTTTGTATTTTATTTAGGAACAGGGTCTTGATGAGTTGCTAAGTGCCTTGCCAAGTTGCCGAGACTGGCCTTGAACTCACAAGCCTCTTGCCTCAGCCTCCCGAGTCCCTGGAATTACAGGCGTGAGCCAGCACACCCGGCAATATGCACTTTTGAGGCAGGTGATAGTCACTGTTTTCTCTTTGCCCAAGTTTTGACAAAGTGCTTTTCTCACTATGATACAGTTTTCTCATCTACAACTGAAAGAAAACTATGATTTCATAGGTTTTTTATGTGGATAATAGCTATGTATGTGAAGTGCGTAACATGATCACTGGCTTCGAGGAAGTGCTTCATGGTAATTAATGTTACTCATAGTTGGTATTCATGTCCATCTCTTCCCCACACAGAGCACTAGGAAAGCATCTTTCACTCCTGCTGTTTGGTATATGCCTTCAGCCCTGCATCATCCGTATGCCTCACCCTGAACTTCCTCTAAATAGCTTCCTTCCTGTGACCCAGAACCATGACCACTTCTGTGTAAGATAATTTACAACTGGATGGGGAAAGCATATCCTTGTTTCTGGGTGCTACATGGATGTCTAGCTTTGAAGCTTTTTGAAGATAAGAGTGGTAGGATTTAGGATGTATTGTTTAAAATCCAAAACGCACTGGCTATCCTTAGGACCAGTTTATTAACTGATGCCCTTCACCCCATCGTGACCTGTAAGACAGCCTGGCTTGACTAGCGATGAGAAAGTCATAGTATATCTTGCTGGTAACTTACACCTTGAACTCACCTGAAGCTAAGATTTACTGCATGGTTTTTAGTGTTCAACCTGGAGACAAAGTCCATCTGTGTGTGAGTAAGGACCGGAGGGGAATTTGCACCTGACTGTGCCCCAGTTCTTACTTGTACTGTCTTTCTCTTACAACACCATTTCTTTTTGCTAAAATGATATCTTTACATCAATGTATTCCATGGAATTTTATGAATTCTTACAAACATCCCAAATTGCCAGCTTACATAGACACAATTTCAATTCCTCTAATTCTTATTTGTGTGAACTTTGGCAAGTTATTTATACTTGGTTTCAGTTTCCTCACCTGGAAAATGGTAAAAATATAACTACCTCAAAGCTGCCAATAATTGAATATATGAGGATCATTTAGTGCTAGAAAATTATGAGTATTAAATAAATATTAACTATCATTATCATTATACTTATTTTTAATTTCTTTGTCTTAGTCCTAATAGATAAATTTACCTTTGAAGGTAAAAAAAAAAAAATACCTTAGTCATCTTAGTATCTTCAGTTTCTAGCATAGTGCTTAGCATAAAGCAAGCCCTTTATTATACTTTTGATGTTGAATTGAATAGAATCAAGAACAATTTCAGGATATTGATTTATAACACATCATGCATGCATCCATAATGCATCTGAACAGTAGGAAAGATCTTGACACATGCAGATTGACTTGCTCAGCATAATGTATGCCCCTGAGTGCTCCATAGTCTTGATCATACAGCTGACATGCATGTGTTTCATTTTAGTTGCTTATTCTCTTGTCCCTGCCTTGATTCACAAGTTATTTTAAAAAACCCTAAAACTCCCTTTCTACCTCATATTTTGCCTTTCTTCCACAAATATTTAATGAGTAATAAAATATTTCTTATCAAGAAAATCTTTGGCTGTTCACAATCAACATTTTCTTCAGTGATGGAAATGTTCTTGTACATCTGTGATAGCCAATCTGATAAGGTAGGCAGTAGCCATACACAGCTATTCCTTACATCAAACATGGTTAACATGACTGACAACTAGAAGTTTGATTTTCTTTAGTTTGAATAAATTTAATATACATTGCCACATGTATTCAGTGGCTTTCATATTGTGCACTATAGTTCCAAAGAACTGCTGTATGGCTGCTGTTGTAATTTAATTATATATATAAGAAGGAGAGGCAAAGCTGACAAGCTTCTTAGGAAACAAGGGTACAAAAGAAATGCCAAACTAAGCTGGGCCAGGAGCTGCACAGCCACTTAGGAAGCAAGAAGTATACAGATTGTCTTAAATTTCCATGGTGAAACACTGTGCTGATAGCCATTTGGAAGAGATGGTACTTAAACCTGCCTCTTTAGAAAGAATTAAATCTTTACAACTTTATCTCATCTACATATAGCAGCAAATACTCTATTAGGGGATGCCTTTAAAAGAGGCCATCCTGGTAATTCATGTAGAGGGATGCTATTAGTTGAAGGCTGCCAAGCCCAACTCCCCCACTACAGATATGGGGAGTGGGGTGAAGCAGAACAGAAGAAAGTGTAGGGAGTACAGCCCCTGGGGAATAGCAAGGTCCCATCTGCTAGTCATACCTGCACAAGCTGCACAAGCTATCTGGATGCCAGAAGCCCACGCACAACACAGAGGCAGTCTGAATCACCTCAGATAACCATATTCTCCAAGCCTGCCCAGACATAATTCTGCCAATGGTCTGCCTTCTTAGCCAGCAGCCACCTTCATCCTGCTCACCACATCCTGCTTACTCTCAAATCAACATGGGTGAGGTTATACTTGTTATGACAGTTCTGGATACATGAAGCATTTCTACAGGCAGGGACAGAAGCATGCAACCCCAATCAGAGGTACTAGTCCACAATTAAGGATTTCCTCTGACCCTCCACAAAGCTATGAGATGCCCAGACATACCACAGGAGAGAGGGACTCTCCTAGACCTGCATCATAGGTGGACTGGTGAAGCTGCTATCTCTACACTCAGAGAAAGTTAAGAGAGGAAGAGGAATAGGTATCTATTAAGCCTCCCTAAACCTGTGGAAATCTAAATCCAAGAAGGCCCAATAAGAAGATTCTTCATCTCAAAGAGCTCAGAATAGAAAGCTTAAACCATTCTAATGTAGTTTTTGATTTTACAGATGTTATCCTCTATTAATTTTATAGATCCCCTTATTATTTGATATTGCACTCCTTAATCCAATTGTATGTATTTAAATAAGTAAGTAAGTACTGGGAAATTGAACTGGGGGTGGTGGTTACCACTGAGCTACAGTTCCATTCATTTTTATTTTGTGTATTGAGACAGGGTCTCACTAATTTGCTTTGGTTGGTCTTGAAATTACAATCCTCCTGCCTCAGCATCCCAAATCACTGGGATTACAGGGATGCACCACTGCACCCAGCATATCTGTTTATTTTAATGTTTTAGGCATTAATTGGAATCGTTTTTGTCTTTTTTCCTCCTTGCTCAAGTTTATATTATCTCCTCCTTTGAGTCTCTTTTTCTTCTTATATTATCCGTTCTTGCCTCTATCCCCTCATTTTTTTCTTGTTTTCTTTTTTTCCTTTTCATGCCCTCCTTTTCATGCCCTATGTAGTTCAACAATAATTTTATGTTCTTTAATATTAACTTCTCAGCCTATGCTAGAGCATTACTCCGTTTTTTCCATTTGAATTAGTGAGTAATGGAGAACATTTTCAATACCATTTTTCAGGTTTATTAGTGTATGAGTTTGCTCAGAAGTGGTCACAGTTACTAGTCATTATTATTTCCTCTCAAAGTATTACTAGAGACTGAGCATAGCAGCATGATCACTTCAAGTGAGAGTATTGACATATGCCCAACCTGAGGCACACAGTAAAGAGAAAAGAGTTCACTAAAATCCCTCTGTATAACAATACAGGAGATAATCAACCAAAAGGATGTGTGAAACACCAACATGGAAATATAAGTAATACGAGAATGCAAGGTAATAAGTCAATCCCAAGGGTTTATAACACTCCAATTACTGATCCTATAGACACTGAAGTAGAGTAATGCTGGATAAAGAATTTGGAAAGTTGATTGTTAAAATGATTGAGGAACTAAATAATATCTAAGGAATTAGCTAAGGGAGACAATGCATGTTATGAGTGTTTCAATAAGGAAATAGAGATTCTGAAAAGGAACAAAACTGAAATCCTAGAAATTAAAAACTCAATCAAATGAAAACCTGAGTTCAAAGTCTCACCAATACATTAGATCTACATAAGATAGAGTTTCAGGTCTTGAAGACAAGGTAGATGAATGTAAAAACTGAAACAGCAATAAATAAAAAGAAAGGAAGGGAGGGAGGAAAGGAGGGAGGAAAACCATGATTAGAATGAAGAACAACTCTGGGACAATATTTAGAGATCAAATTTAGGAATCATTGATATTGAGGAAGAAGTATACACAAACTAATGGCACTGAAAACCTATTCAGTGAAATAATCATAGAAAAACTTCCAAAGCCTGAGAATGAAATGAACATCCAAGTACAGGAGCCATTCAGAAGACCAAATAGAAAAGATGAAAAAAGAACCTCTCCATGACACATTATAATTAAAATACCAAGCATATACAATAATGACAGAATTCTAAAAATCTTAAAAAGAGAAATGTTAGGTCATTTAAGAGGTAAGCCAATAAGAATTATTTCTGATTTTTCAGAACTCAAAGTCCAGGAGGACTTGGAATGATGTGTTTCAAACCCTTAAAGAAAATATGGCCAACACTGCTAATATCCAGCAAAGCTATCCTTCAGAATCCAATGAAGAAACAAAAACTTTGTAAGATAAGCATGAACTAAAAGAATACATCGCAGAAGAATGCATTGAGTGTGCTGCAGAAGATACTTAAATAAATCCTACACACAGAAGTAGATAAAACCAAAGAGCAGAGCTCAGGAAAGGATAAGTCTTCATTAGAAGGGTATGAAGAAATGAGAATTAGGATCAAATTAAACACTAGGAATAAATCAATGTGGCAGGAATTAGTAAATATTTACATAACAACACTGAATATAAATGGTCTCAACTCTCTAAAACACATAGACTGACAGATTGGATTAAAACTCAGACTGAACTGTATGTTGATTACACTAAACATACCTCACAGTCAAAGATATTCACAGACTGAAAGGGAAAGAATGTAAAATAATATTCTATGTGAATGGAGCCTGAAAACAAGGAGAGTAAGTTACTTCTACATCCAACAAATTAGACATAAATCCAAAATTAATCAAAAGAGACAAAGATCACTTTATACTGGTAAAAGGAACAATAAAATAAGAAGATATGATACTAAATATCTATGCCCCAAACATTAGTGTACATAATTATATAAAAAACACTACTTGAAATAAAGAATGAGCTGGGCGTGGTGGCACACGCCTGTAATCCCAGCACTTTGGGAGGCTGAGACAGGAGAATCACAAGTTCAAAGCCAGCCTCAGCAACAGAAAGGTGCTAAGCAACTCAGTGAGACCCTGAGTCTCACATAAAGCACAAAATAGAGCTGGGGATGTGGCTCAATGGTCTGAGTTCAATCCCTGGTACTCCCCCCCAAAAAAGAAATAAAGAATGACATAGAACCCAAAATGATAATATTAGATAATTTTAAAACACTTCTCTCACCAATAGATAGGTTTGTTACAGTTTAGATATGAGGTATCTTACAAAGCTCAGTGTAAGATAAAGGAAGTTCAGAGGTAAAATGATCAGGATATGAGGGCCTAAACCAAAACAGTGCATTAATCAACTGATAGGGATTAATTGGGTGGTAGGATGTGGCTGGAGAAGATAAGTCATGGGGCATGCCTTTGTGGTATATATTTTTTCACTGATGAGTGGAGCTTTATCTCTCTCTCTTTCTCTGTTTCCTTGTTGGCATGTCTTGAACTGCTTTCCTCCAGCATGCCCTTCCTCAGTGACATTCAGCTCACCTTTTGTCCAAAGCAATGGATTTCTCTATCTATGGACTGAAACATCTGGAACTGTAAGCCCCAAATAAACTTTTCTTCCTTTATGTTGTTCCTCTCAGATTTTTGGTTATAGCCATGTGAGAGTTGACTAAAAAGAAAGTGGTACCAAAAAGTAGGGTTGTTGCTGTGACTCACCTGACCATATGGTTCAAAAAACTTTGGAAATGTTTTGCAAGAGAAGTCTGGAAAAGTTTGGATGGTATAATATTCTAAGGGGAGCTTTCAGGGCTATTCTAATGGGAGCTCAGAAGACTAGAATGCTAAAAAATGATGTGGACTTTACTAATGAGGTTTCAGAGGAAAATAAAGGAGTGAATTGGGAATTGAACTAGAGACACCACATGAGTTATGTTCTGGAAAATATTTGTTTATACTTTCTCCATTCCCTGGGACTTCGTGTGATGTGAAATTTAAATGCTAAAAGCTTATTTATCTGGTGGAAAATTTAAAGATAGGTAGCACAGCAGTCAGTGGCATGAACTTTGCTACCATGTTTTATCTAGATAATTAGGAGCAAAAAGAAAGAAAAAGTTAAAAAGAGGATTTTAAAAATGAGCAGTGTAAAAGGAAGAAATTGAAGAAGACTTTAGAAGATGGAAAGATCTCCCATGCTCTGGGGTACACAGAATCAATATTGTCAAAATGGCCATACAACCCAAAGTTCTATACAGATTCAATGCAATCCCAATTAAAATAGCAATGTCATTCCTTATATAAAATAGAAAAATCAATCATGAAAGTCATTTGGAAAAATAAGAGACCCAGAGTATCCAAAGCAATCCTTAGTAAGAAGAGTGAAGCAGGAGGCAACGCAATACCAGACTTTAAACTATACTATGAAGTTATAGTAACAAAAACAGCATGATATTGGCACCAAAATAGACATGTAGACCAATGTTACAGAATAAACCCACAGACAAATCCACATAAATACAGTTATCTCATACTAGACAAATGCACCAAAAACATACATTGGAGAGAAGATAGCTTCTTCAACAAATGGTACTAGGAAAACTGGAAATCCATATGCAGCAAAGTGAAACTAAACTCCTATCTCTCACCATGCACAAAACTCAACTAAATGTGGATTAAGGACCTAGAAATTAGGCCAGCGACCCTATGTCTAATAGAGGAAAAAGTAGGCCCAAATCTTCATCACATCTCATTAGATTCTGACTTCTTTAACAAGATTCCTAAACCACAAGAAATAAACTCAAGAATCAATAAATGGGACGGATTAAAACTAAAAAGCTTTTTCTCAGCAAAAGAAACAATCAATGAGGTGAGCAGAGAGCCTACACTTTGGGAGAAAATTTTTGCCATATGTACTGATTTCCAGGATATATAAAGAACTCTAAAAACTTAGCACCATAAAAATAAACAACCCAATCAATTAATGGGCTAAGGAGTTGAACAGACACTTTTCAGAAATACAATCAATCAACAAATATATGAAAAAAATGTTCAATATCTCTAGCCATTAGAGAAATGAAAATCAAAACTACTCTAAGACTTTATCTCATTCCAGTCAGAATGGCAGTTACAAAGAATTTAAACAACAATAAGTGTTGGTGAGGATATAGGAAAAGGGCACACTCATACATTGCTGGTGGGATGGCAAATTGGTGTAACCAATCTAGAAAGCAGTATGTAGATTCCTTAGAAAACTTGAAATGAAACCACCATTTGACTCAGCTATACCACTCTTTGGTCTATATCCTATAGACTTAAAAACAGCACACTACAGTGACGCAGCCACTTCAATGTTTATAGCAGCACAATTCACAATTGCTTAACATGGAAGCAATCTAGATGTCCTTCAATAGTTCAGTGGATAATAAAAATGTGGTATACACACAATGGAATATTAGTTAGCAGTAAAAGAGAATAAAATTATGGCATTTGCATGTAAATGGATGGAATTGGAGAACATCATGCTAAGTAAAGTAAGCCAATCCCCAAAAACCAAAGGCCAAATGTTTTTTCTGATTAGTGGATGCTGATCCATAATGGGTATGGGGGTGGGGAGCGTAAGAGAAATGGAAGAACTTTGGATAGAGCAAAGGGGAGGGGGGAAAGGAGGTGGTACAGGGGTAGGAAGTATGGTAGAGTGAGATGGACATCATTACCCTAGGTACATGTATGAAGATACAATGGTTTGACTCTACCTTGTTTACAACCAGAGAAATGAAAAATTGTGTACTGTGTACTGTGACTTGAAATGCATTCTGCTGTTTTAAAAAATAAAAATAAATAAATTAAAAGAAAAAATACCTTAATTGTTAATGATGTTTATTTCCATTTCATGAGGGGAAGAATAAATGCCTTTATCAGTAAGAAAAAAAATAAAAATAAGCAGTGTAACCTGAAAATTGCATGTAAAATGGGGTCTAGGGGAAATGTGATTGTTTAGGTGAGTATAGCAACTAAGGAGATGCTAAGTACTTTGCACAGAAACAATAGAAAAAATGACTTGAGGCCATCTCACAAATTTGCAAGACCACACCATTGCAGGTCCCAGGGTGTAAAAGAAAAATATCCTTTAAAAAGGATCATCTACATGGTGCTAGTAATGCAGGAATGCAGCATGTTTGTGGTAGGAGATCACAGGTGTTTCCACTAAGCTTTCAAAGGAAGTTCTCTGGGGCCAAGTAAAGTATAGGAGGATCAAAAACTGTGTCTGTTGTCCTGAACAGGCCAATAAAAAAATCTGTAGATAAAGCCAAAACTGAAAAGGAGACTATAGGAATTAAGAGATGTCAGTAACATGGAGTGTCTGCTGAGAAAGCTTCTGGCTGAAGAAAATGCCAGGCTAAGAGAATACATGTGTGCTGCAATTAGCAAGTTCAAAGGGGTGGGGCTGCCCAAGCCCTTTGGAGAAAATGCTTCATTACCTTGTGTCCTAAATACTGTACACACAGTTATGAGACCTGTTTTCTCAACTGTTTTTGTTTTGTCCCTTTGTTTTATGCCCCTGTTCTTCCCTATTAAAATGAAAATGTTTTCTCTATGCCATTGTATATTGGATATATGTAACTGACTTTTTATTATTACAGGGGTTCACAGTGAAGAGTTTGCCTTGTAGCTCAGATGAGGCTTTTGAGTTGGACTTTTGGACTATGCTCAAACTGTTAAGACCATGAAACCCTTGAGGTAGACTAAATGTGTTTCACATTGTGAGATAGACATGTACTTTTGGGAAGTAGAATGTTATTGTTTGGATATGAAGTGTCTCCCAATAGCTAATACAGGAATATTCAAAGGTGAAATGATTGGATTTTAAGAGCTGTAACTTAATCACTTCATCTTTGCTTGAATGAATTGAGTAGTAACTTTGGACTGTTGGGGCAGGTCTGGAGAAGATGGATCACAGCAGGCATGCCCTAGAACGGTTAATCCTCCCTGTGGCCAGCCAGCTCCTTTTCAGGTTCTCTCCCACTCTCTGCTTCCTGGCTGACCATGAATGGATCAGTGTTCCTCCACCACAACTTTGAACCATGTTGTTCTTCCTCACCTTGGGGCCAGAGCAATGGACTTGATTTATCATGGACTAAAACTTTGAACTGTGAACCAAAATAAATTTTTCCTTCTCCAAGTTGTTCTTCTTAGGTATTTTGGTCACAGTTATGCAAAATTATCACAATGCAGAAAAAGCCTTTGGCATAATTCAGCATCCATTCATGATAAAAATATTGAAGGAACTTGGGATAGGAAGAACTTACTTCAACATCATAAAGGCTATATATAAGAGAAATCAAAAGCCAACATTATAGTGAATGTGGAAAAATTTTAAACATTTTCTCTAAATTTAGGAACAAGAGAAGGATATCCACTCTTACCACACCTTTTTAATATAGTCCTAGAAATTTTAACCAGAATAATTACACAACATAAGGAAAAACAGGAATACAAACAGGGAAGGAAGAAGTCAAATAATCCCTGTTTGTAGATGATATTATCCTGTGCTTAAAATATGGAAAAAACACCAGTAGAATACTTCTGGAACTGATACATTCAGCAATGTAGCAGGATACAAAATCAAAATAAAAAATCAACAGGTTTTCTATACACTTATAAAAACAATTCCATTCAAAATAGCCTGAACAAATAAATAAATTACAAAGGACTTAATCTAATCAGAGGTAAATGCCCTTCATAATGAAAATTACAGAATGCTGAAAAAGAAGTAAGAGAAACTAGAGGATAGAAAGACCTCTCATTTTCATTAATAGGCAGATTTAATATTGTGAAAATATCTGTAATATTAAAAGTAATCTACAGATTTAATGCAGTGCCTATCAAAATACTAATAACATTCTTTGCAGAACTACAAAAAAAGTCCTAAAATTCATATGGAAGATAAAAGACTTAGAATAGGCAAAGTAATTCTAAGTACTAAGAGCAATACTAGAGACATCACAATATCCAGTTTCAAATTATTGTACAAAGCTATAGTAATAAAAGCAGCATGTATTGTCATAAAAACAGACACGTAGACCAAATGAATAGAAAAGAAGACACAAAGACAATCCTGAATATATTCAGTCATTTGATCCTTGACAAGGGCATCAAAAATCTATATTAGATAAAGGATAGCCTTTCAAACAAATGGTGCTAGGAAATCTACATATCCATATACATAAGAATGAAACTAGTACCCCATTTCTCACCCTGCAAAATTTCAACACGAAATGGATCAAAGACCTAGAAATTAGACCAGAATCTTTGCAAATTCTAGAAGAAAATAAAGGGTCAATGCTCCACCATAGTCAATACACAGGCTTTGACTTCCTTAATAAAATGACTAAAGCTTAAGAAATAAAACCAAGAATCAATAAGTGGGATGGAATCCAATTAAAAATCTTTTGTACAACAAAATAAACAAGAACATGAAAAGAGAGAGCCTACAGAATGGGAGAAATATTTTTCCAGCTGTTCTTCTGACACAGGATTAATATCGAGAACCTATAAAGAATTCAAAAATCTTAACAGATAACCCAGTTCATAACTGGGCAAATCAATTGTGCAACTGTAAATTAAAATGACCTCTATGGAAATCAGTATGAAAGTTTCTCAAAAACTAAGATGGAACTACCATATGACCTGACTCCTCAGTACTTATCCTAAAGAACTAAAGTCAACATACTACAGTGAGATATGCATACCCATGTTTAAAGAAGCATAATTCATAATAGCCAAAGTATGGAACTAACCTGGGTGTCCATCAATAGATAAATGTATAAAAAGAATGTGGTATATATACATAATGGAATTTTATTCAGTTATAAAAAAGAAAAAAATGTCATTTGTAGGAAAATAAATGGAATTGGAAGGCTATGCTAAATAAAATAAGCCTAATTCAGAAAATCAAGGTCTCAAGTTTTCTCTCATATGTAGAAGATAGAAAAAAGATTTTTAAAAAGGATATAATGAAAACAGAAGGGAGATGGAGTAAAGGAAGAGGATGACGGGAGGGAGAAGGGGAAGCATAGGAGAGATGCTGTTAAATAAAATTGATCAAGATGCTGTATGCCATATAATGATACATCACAATGAATCCTACTTTTATGTATAATTATAACACATCTACAAAAATTAAATAATAAATTAAAAAGTAAAACAATATTGAATAGTTGTTCTATCACACATTGAGTGCTCTACTAATGTGCCACAGAGCCTTGAGTAGCAGTGGGCCAGGTCACATTGGTTATAGCAAATGCTGTGGATTCACATCTTGGCTTTACTATCTGTCAGAGAAGTTACTTAATCTTGATTTTGCAACCTTATGAAATAGAAAATAGTGAGCATATTTTTTGATGACTAAGATATTAAATGCAAAATATTTTGGATGACATCTATCACATAAATGGTAATTATATATATATTATATACTATATATAATATATATTTGGAGGGGGTACTAGGGATTGAACTCAGGGGCACTCCACCACTGAGCCACATCCCTGGTCCTATTTTCTATTTTATTCAGAGACAGGGTCTCACTGAGTTGCTTAGCACCTCGCTTTTGCTTAGCCTGGCTTTGAACTCATGATCCTCCTGTCTCAGGCTCCCAAGCCACTGGGATTACAGGCATGTGCCACCACACCCAGCTGGCAATTATATTTTTATTGGAAAAAGCAATACAGCTTCCCAATGTATCTGTCTCAGCAGGTTGGTCATTTGCATACTCAAACATCTTCATCTATCAAAAAACCACTTTTAAGTAATAATCAATTTTACCATTATTTGACTTTGCAAAATATTTGATGTGTTGTTTAAAAAAAAAAACATATCTTCCACTACATATACAAAACAGAAATTAAAAAAAAAGAACTAAACCCAATCCACTGGACTTTAGTGTTGTTGAGTAAAAGTTTTTTGATTTTGTGTTTTGTTATTTTTAATCTTGGTTAAGAGTGGTATTTTTCTCTTTAAATCTTTATTTTCAAAAGGTTTAGAGAAAGGTGTACCTGGGATAGGACCATTTTAACATGGGTCATTTGCTGTTTGTGAGATCCCTTTTGTGCCTTATGAAAGTTATTAGTTGAATTTTTCTGGTAACCTTATATTTGCTCCATGTTTTTCTAGTTTATTAGACAAAGAAAGATGCTAGACAGGTTAAGGAATCCAACCCACTAGCAACAGGACAACGCTGGGCAAACAAAAAAAGCACTCTAGATAAAAATCAATAAAATACTAGTATTTTTAAATAATGTAATTTTATTTGATTTGTATGCCTTAGCAATTTCCTATACTTGAATTGTCCAATAAGGCTGGTTGGTCCTGATTGACTAATTAGCTTTTTTATTACAGTAGTTTGGCACAGCCAGGTGCTATGTTTCCTCTTCCCTATTCTAATTTTTAATTTGTTTCATTGGAATTCCCCAGACCAGACACATGCATTTGGCTTGTAAAAGGAAACAGTAAATCAAGTACAGAGAAGACAGACTAAAGCATAAGAGTCAGAGGTGAGAGTCCTTTGGGGAGCAATTTTATGATTACTGATTTATTTAGACTCTAAGGAAGAATGACAGAAGGAAAGAGAATTAATATTTCAATACTTTATACTTCATGAGTGGAGTACAGTTCAGTTTTATAAACTGACCAAATAGAGATAATACAGATTAGCATTTTACACTGAAGCTGATGAAACTTCCCCCCTCTCGCTTCAAATTTTAGTTTAATTTTTAAAAATACTGATAGCTGTCCTAAACCTCTCAAAAAATATGATGTTAAAATTTCTAAGGCAAGGCTTAGGCAAGACATCAAAAATTTTCATTGTCTCTAAATCTAATGTGAAGCAAGATAGGAAACTACTATTAGTAATACTAAAGTCTACAGTGGCCACATAAGGTCATGTTTGCCCAGGATCTAGTTCAGTCCTTGGAACATAGTAAGCATTTGAAAAATAAAAAGGCTATTTTCTTTTACTCTTTCATTAAACTCAGTCTAAAGATACAAAATTGACTGAGGCAACTTATTTCTAAAATTAAGAGTATACAGGTGAAAAAAAATCTGACTTAGTCATGGGGATGACTGGGAATGGATGATAAAATTCTCCAGAGCTGAACTTTTATAATGTTGGATTTATCATCATTATCACCACCACCATCATCATTATCTCCATTACCACCAACTTCCTCTAATCATTATAGATCTCTTCTTGTAGAGAAGTCTAGAATAATGAATGGAGAATGTTCATCAGGAGGCTGAAAGGACAAAATCTGGAAATCTTAATGAGGAATTGAACTTATCTAACTTTCCTAACAATTTTAAGCTTGCTTACGTGTTAGTTAACAGCTGAAATAATAAAAAGTAACAAAGAACTTGTTAGTATGCTTTGGGATGGAATTTTCAGGGTAAGTGCCAAAGGAACTTAATTTAATAACATTAAAAGTGTGACAACCAGGGGCACTTCAAGTTATGGATTTTATTCTTTTCTTGTGAAAAACTCATTATACTGCATTGTAAAACTCAGGAGGTAACATTTTTAAAAAAATTTAATCAACACTGGACACTATTTCACTGCTTGCCAAATAACAGCTTCCCTGCAATTTCTGAGAACAATGAATTTTACCATAGATGCAGGCATTTAAAATTTTATTTCTTCTATGCAAATAAAATTAAATGGTCTAGGAACTATAGAGATTATGATGCTAATTAATGAAATGATTGTGTTACTTAAGGTAATGCTGAATGAATATAGATGAGCCTGGCAGACCTGCTTCCTAATCTTTATTTAGTACTCCAAGGAGAAGACATTTAGCTGTTCTGAGTCTTAGTTATTATAGCTATAAAATGAGAATATAAATAATTACTTAATAAACAATTTGTAAGTGTGTTTACTGAGTGATGGTATTAAAAATATTTGTTGATCTCAAAAAAATTCTAATCATCAGAGAATTCATTTTCATGAACATATGAAAGAAGGTTCATCCAGTTTCTTTCTGTTCTAAAATTAATTGTTATTTGATTGCATTTTACTGTTCTCAAATGCAATAATCTTCTTCCAACCCCAAAATAATTTTTTTTCCAATTTACATCAAGCCTATAGGACAGTCAAGTGTCTATTGACAAATGGTATAATTAAAAAATAATAATAATAGTTGAAAAGCAGAAAAAGCATTCTTGATCAATCTTGAGAAAATATTTACAAAACTTGAACTGTAAAAACTTATCCAGAAAGATTTTAAATTTTTGAAGTATGACTTTACACATGTGTGCAAAGTATGAAAGAAAGCATCATGATTACAAGATTTCAAAACTCAGTATTCAACAATCTAATAGGTTATGAGTATGGGAATTTGAATACAAAATGTTCTCAATCCCAAAAGTACTGTAAGTTTAATACACCTACAATTCAGTCAATATAGCATCCACATTATGGTTGCAAATAATCATAACTTAAATCTTTTCAGATTTTACCCCATTGAGCAAATTACTTGAACTTATCCAACTGAGTATCGTGCTGAGTAGTGTCTATTTTTTATTGGTGATCAGAAAAAGTCTTTCTGAAATACAGCCAAGTAATTACTGGATTACAGTTAATAAGTATAGGAATAATGAAAATAGTTTTCTAAAAAAGATAAACTTATAAAGTACTCTTATCTGGGTAATATTCAATGTGAAAGAAACACATGAGATTTATATTGGTCTAACAAAGCCAATTGCTATCATACTATATTCTTTGTAAATGATTCATGGCGACTCTATTAGATTCCTATGGGTAAGGTAGCACCACAGCTCCAATATGTGGTGGCTTTAAATACCAAAAGTCTGTTATACTTTTAGGAGCTAGACCAAAATTAAACTGTAATCTAAGTTACACTTTCCTTAGAGGATCTAGTGGAGAATCTGTCCCTAGTCTCTTCAAGTTTCTAAAAGCTGCTAGAATTCTATGGTTTGTGAAAGATATCTTCTATTTCCAAAGTCCGTATCATCAAATCTCTCAGAGCTCCTTCCCTTCCTATACTTGTCCTCTCTTTTTTTCTCCACTGCCCTTTTATAAATATGCATGTGATTTCATTTAGGTTCTACCCTGATCATTACAATAATATGTCCATCTCATTATGCTTAATCTAAAAATATCTGCAAACTCTTCTCCATGTAAGGTAATATTTACATGCTTTAGTCAGTAGGTACTGATATCATTGAGGCCATTATTCAACATATCATGTAGTACTGTAGCAGAATTCTATCCATTTTGAAATATGTTTTAAAAAAACATAGAAATTCTCAATTAGTCCAAGTTTGTTTGTTTTGTTGTTGTTGTTTGTTCTGTTTTTGTGGTACCAGAGATTGAATCCAGGGCCTCACATGTGCCAAGCAAGTACTCTACCACTAAGACACATCCCCATTCCCTTATCCCAAGTTTTGTTAGAATAAAGAGATATAACTGGGCATAGTGGTGCACACCTGTAATCCCACAGACTCAGGAAGTTGAAGCAGGAGAATCACAAGTTCAAGGCCAGCCAGGGAAACTTCATGAAACCCTGTATCAAAATTAAAAATAAAAGACTGGGAATATACCTAAAATGCTCTGGGATTAAATCCCCTGTACAAAAAAGAAAAAGAAAAGAAAAGAAAAAGAAAAAGGAGATACAAGGAAATATGCTGGTAGGAATGGAGACTCTCAGTATATTTCACAAATTTTAATGAAAATGAAGTCTCCAGTTTATAAACCAGTCTAATTTGTGAGAAAGTCTTTATTGTCCACAGAAATAAAAGTTAATATTTAAACCCTTAAAACATATTTATATTTTATTTATTTCATCATTTGTCAACAATATTCAAGACAGTTGTAGGTAATTTATTGATAGGGATTATAAAGACAATAGTTTTTGAAGTTTTAAGGGTTAAATATACAAATGGAGACTCATTCTTTTGAGGTCTTTCCATTTGGAACAGGAGATGCAGAATATCAGTTATGATGAGATGACCTTGTATTTCCAGGATTTCAATGAAGAGAGCAACAAAAGATTTTTTTATTACTGCTGTCATAAATCATACATTTTGAATAAATAGCACAAATATTTTATTCAGGAGTCATAGTCTTTCCTTTCTCTTCCTAATCAAAAAATGAAGCACCTCTACATTGAACTTTTTTAAAAAATATTTTTTAGTTATACGAAGACACAGTGTCTTTATTTTGTTTACTTATTTTTTTTATGTGGTGCTGAGGATTGAACCCAGTGTAAGGCAAACGCTCTGCCACTGAGCCACAACTTCAGCCCTAAATTGAACTTTTAATGAATGTTTATGCTCACCAATAAGTTTAACTACAATAATCCAAAAGCTTAATCTTCACTTAAGGCATTGAACATGTTTTCAATAGGTAAAATTCAGTGAAGAACTACCATTTCTTACTTGAGGTCAGGTCACAAATTTTTAGAGCTTTAGCATTTAAAAATGCACAAATTTTCCATGCAATTAAATGCCTTTCTAATAAGAGAACTACAAAGAAGCTGAGGAAAAGATAATGCAAATATTCTAATACCTATTGATATCCTCAAGTCTACTAGAATTGAGACAACCAAAACTCTGGCAGCTTAGAAAAATAGACTAGTTTCAGAACTTCTTACCTATTATTTCCTAGGATTAAAAGCATACTAAAATAGTTGAATAACTATAAATAAAATTTTACCGCCTTAAAAATGCATCACTGCTGATTCTTAACAGCAAAAAAGGGAGAAAATGGTAATATCTTCAAACATGGGAATTTATTCTTTTATTCCATAATAATCATACTACTGTAGTTCTGTACAGCAAGACCAGAGGGCAAGCTGGGAAGAGAGTGGATCAGATTATGTAGAAATAGTTTAGTATTGTGTTTCCAGAGAATTTTCTCACCAGAGTTAGAAACTTTTGAAAATGGACCTGCATTAATAGTAAGAATTTTTATATAGTTATGATTTGTGCACACTTTGGTATACATGTTGTATTTCAATATATAAGCTTATTGAAATAAACTTCTCTAATCAAAAAATTATAAACTCATAATGCTTTATAGATCTATTTTTAATTTTGTCTGAGTTATTAAAAATTTTAATAGTTGTTTAAAGAAACTTTGTATATACAATGTAATCTATTTTCTCAAATACAGTTAATGGGTATTTGACATTATGTAAGGCCAGATGGTACTATTAGGAAAGTTAATTATGTGAAAAATAAATATTTCTTTCAATTCTCCCCAGAAAATAAATGTGAAGGAAGTAATGTTTTTTGAGAAAGTATGTGTACTGATGATTGGATCTTTCATCCATTCTATCTGTAGCATTTTCAGGAATAAACAAATAAACTGTACAGAAAAAGAGACTAATACTGTTTAGGAGCTAAAATCACTTTGCTTTTGTTATTGTTAATAGGTTATTATTAGTAATATTATTTTAAAAATTGGAATTAGGACCAAGAAAAAAAACCCTCTCATTTCCAGACCTAAGCCTGGGGTGAAGGTATATTAATTAAACAGAAGAGAATGTAAAACAAGGTGAAAACATTATAAAAAATAATATTATTTCTTTTTCTTCTTTTCCACTTTGAATATAAATTTTGACTCCTTTATACATCTTCAAGTCATCTAATATAGCATCCTAATACACCTCTCCCCACTTGCCCTCTGTCCGAGCTATACTACATGATTATATGCAATAAAAGAATAAATTCCCATTTTTATTACCATTTTCCCCTTCATCTTGGTGCTGTACACGTATAAGTGCACAAAGACTTACCAGGAGGCACAGGATTATAGTTTTACAGGAATCAATTTTCAGATACTTGGCTTCCATAGATAATCCTTTCTTAATGGTTTTCTTTAAAAATATCTTGTTCCTCTACTATGTTAACTTGTCTCCCACTGTGCACCATGCAGGCATAATCTCACCTCTGTGCTCTAAGATATGGTGTATGTCACTGTGGTGGGAAAATATCCTGAAGACCAAACAATGAGCAAGTTCAAAATATTATCCTCTGTGAGTCCTCCTGAAAATGTACATTGGAGAAAAGAACCTCTTCAACAAAGGGTGCTAGGAGAACTGTAAATCCATATGTAGTAGAATGAAATTTAACTTCTATCTCTCACCTCGCACAAAACTCAGCTCAAAGTAGATCAAGGATCTAGGTATTAGACCAGTAATCCTGCATCTACTAGAAGAAAATGTAGGCTCAACACTCCAACATATTAGCTCAGGAATTAACTTCCTTAACAAGACTCCTAAATTGCAAGAAGTAAAATCAAGTATCACCAAATGAGATGGCATCAAACTAAAACGTTTCTTCACAGCCAAGAAAAGAGTCAAAAGCATGAACAGAGAGCCTACAGAAAGGGAGAAAATCTTTGCCATCTGTACCTCAAGTAGAACATTAATTTCCAGGATATTTAAATAACCAAAAAAAAAAAAAACAAAAAAACCAAATAACCCAATCAGTGAATGGGCAAATGAACCGAACAGACTCTTCTCAAAAGAAGAATTACAAATGCTCAACAAATATATGAACAAATGTTCAACATCTCTAGCAATTAGAAAAAATGCAAATTAAAATACACTGAGAGTCCATCTCACTCTAGTGAGAATAGCAGGTATCAAGAATACAAGTAACAATAAATGTTGGTGAGAATTTGGGAAAAAAGACACACTGAGTTGTTGCTGGTGGGACAACAAATTGGTGTGACCACTCTGGAAAGCACTGTGAAAACTTGGAATGGAACCACCATTTGATTCAGTTATCCAACTCCTTAGCATATGTCCACATGATTTAAAATCAGCACACTACAGTGAAGCAGCCATATCAATGTTTATAGCAGCTCAATTCAGAATAGGAAGCTATGGAACCAACCTAGGTGACTGACCTTCAACAGACGAATGGATAAAGAAAATGTCATACACATTGGAGTATTACTCAGCCATAAAGAAGAATAATTTTATGAATTGCTTGTAAATTGATGGATCTAAAGACTGCCATGCTAATTGAAATAAGCCAGTCCCAAAAATCCAAAGGTCAAATGTTTTCTCTGCTATGTGGAAACAAACCCATAATAATGAGGGAGGGGGTATGAGGAGAAGAATAGAAGTTCAGTAGATTAGACAATAGGGAATAAAGGGAAGGGAGTGGGGGATAGGAAAAAGAAAGACAGTGGAATGAAACTGACATAAATTTCTCATGTATGCATGTGAAAACGACACAGTGAATCTCATCATCATGTACATCCATAAGAATAAGATCCTAACTAGAATAAAATATATTCCATGATTGTATAATTATATCAAAATGGATTTTGCTGTCTTGTATAACTCAAAAGAACCAGTAAAAAATAAAAAAGAGAGTGAGTAGAAGATTGTAGTAGATGTTGTCCTTATATCCTATTGAGGTTGAAGCTTTCATTGCGAATTAGGTCTTCTAGTCCATGTTTGGGATGACTTAATTGTCATAATAAAGTGGAGTGAATGGCAGGAGGGAGGGAAATTTTCACTTAAAGCCCTCTTTCAACCTGAAATCTTGTCCAAGAATGCTCCCAGTATAAGGGTTCATGTTGATAGTCATAAATTTGTTTCCCTCGGTTTCCCTTTCCATCTTTCTATGCTCTGCTATGCATATGAAGGACTTTAGTGTCCTATAAATTACACCTTCCAAATTTCTTAGCCAACTAGCTTCCTTCCATTAGAGGAACTCAAAGAGAAAAGAAAAGCAGGAAGAAAGGGGAAAAAGGCTTTTACCAGTCACTGCAGTCATGGTAAAGTAAATCTTCAATTTTTTTTGCAGTTCTAGAACTTATGACCATCACCCTTTTCTTTGCCCAACCACCAATGCTCAAACTGTCTAAGAGATCCCAACACTTCATGGATTTGCTGCTTTGGTTGTAGCCCAGACTCCAGGAGACCCTTCTGTGGTTCTGAGCACTGTTGAACCCATATTCTACTATTCTTCCTCCAACCTGAAAAATGATTGTCCACTCCTACATTTAAAATCTGGAATGTTTCTCTGTCCAAATTTCTACTTTTCCAGGCCTTTTCACATGTATGTAATAAATAAATTCTCTGCATTAAGTTTGCTATGACTGGATTCTTACTGAGAGAGAGCAGTGTGAAAAGAGTGTCAATAAGAAATATTGAAGCCATTGGTACCAAATTTCATTCAAGGAAGAAACTCATACAAAAATTTCATACCTTGTCCATCTATCTATCTGAGATTTATAAAAAGCTTGCTAGATAATAAAAATTTACTGTATCTGACAGCTCTATATCCCATTATTCTCAGCAATGACAAAAATCCTGGCTAAGTTGTTTCAGTAAACCATGTCTCAATTTCATCTGTGTATTTTTTTTTCTATGATTTTAGGGGAAAAGAGATTTTAAAAATTCATATTTTACCTCCAATAAATCAGCATTAAATTTTGAGGTAAAAATATTGGAAGTAAGTTAAATTTTTCTTTTGAATTCAGGATAAGAGGAGAAATATTTTCATTAACTTTAGTTAAGATTATTGGATACTAAAAATTTATATCCATTTTTTTAAAAACTAGGATTCAAACAAATTTGATGTCATTCTTCAACTATTTCTCTGTTCAGTTTTTAATTGCTGAAGAGAAAACTGGCCTTTGTCCTGTTTAAAGTTAATTCCTGTACCTTCTTGGAAACAAATTCCTTTTCATTATTTTGGGGAAATGTGTCTCCCATGTCTCACTTTCTAATCTTGAACTAGTCTTTGCCTTCAGCCACAAATATGCTCCATTTTATCTCAGCTGAATATTGATGATGAAGATGACAATGCTGATTATTTAAATATACCCTCCTTCATCCCTTCGTCATCATTTCCCTTTAATTATGTATGTGTGCACATATATATATATATATGTATATACATATATATTTTAATGAGAGTTGTCTACATTTGTGTCTCTGTACGTTTGTGTTGCCTAATTTGTGTTCACGAAATCTAGTTGGCCCTTGTGCTTCTATTCCCTATGCTATCTCAATCTGGCATACTGACAAGTTTTTTGGAATTATTTTCTATTGTGTCTTCCAAAACAACCTTCTCTGTTGTGGATTATTTTATTCCGTTTCACCCCTGACACTTTTATGATATTTTCATCCTGAATATTTTTTTACTGTGTTCACATTTTTAAACATCATATTATTCCTTTTATCCTCACATTTATGCTTTTCCAAGGCAATATCACGTATACTTAAGGATTTAATTTTATGTATTAATATTTTCAAATTTTTGTAACCAGCTTAGGCTCCTGCATTCCAGACTCCGTTATTCAACTGTAGGGATGGTGTCCACCTTGTTGCCCTTTGGCAATTCACATTCTAAATATCTAATATCTAGTTTATCATCATCCCTTTAAATCTATACTTCCCTTTATGCCCATCTCAGTGACAAGATTCATCTGATTGTCCCAATCAGAGATAAAGAATTTATCCCTAATTCTTTGTTATGGGTTAGATATGAGGTGTTTTCCAAAAGCTCATATGTGAGATAATGAAAGAAAGTTTAGAGGTGGAATGATGGGGTTATGAGAGCCTTAACCTAATAAGTACATTAATCCCTTGATAGGAATAACTGGGTGGTTATTCTAGGCAGGCAGGATGTGGCTGGAAGAGGAAGGTCCTTGGAGGTATGTCTTTGCTATGTATATATTTTGTCCTTGTTGAGCAGAGCTACTCTATGCTTTTCTGGCACCGTATCCTGAGCTGTTTTCCATGATCTTTCACCATGATGGTCTACCTCACCTTGGGCCCAGAGTAATGGAACTGGCCATCTGTGGACTAAGACCTCAAAAAGGATGAGGCCCAAAATAAACCTTTCCTCCTTTAATTGTTCTTGTCAGGTCTTTTGGTGAAAACATCAGAGTAGCTGACAAAAACATTCTTCTGTTTACACTTTACTTAAAATAAGCACTAGGCTGACTCAATATTGTTGAAGTACCAGTTCTTCCTAACTTGATCTGGAGATTTAACACAATCTTAATCAAAATCCCATCAAGTTACTTTGTATATATTGACAAATTGGTTGTAAAGTTTAAATGGAAAGGAAAAAGACCCTAAGTAGCAACACAAAATTGTTGAAGAAAAAAAGCAAAGTTGGTCTCAGTTGAATGAGACCACTAATTTCAAGATCTACTGTATAGCTACATTTCTCATGACAGTATGGTATTGGTAAAAGAACAAATAGATCAATTGAAGAAAACAGAGAGCCTAAATATAGACCCAAGCAAATATAGTCAACAGATCTTTTGACAAAGAAGCAATGGCAACTCACTGGAGACAGGATATTCTTTTCTACAACTGATGCAGGGACAATCAGATATTCACATGGAAAAAAATGAACTAGCCACTGATCTTATATCCTCCACAAAACTAATTCAAAATGGACCATAGACCTAAATTTAACATGTAAAACTATCAAGATGACTTGAAAGAAAATATAGGTGATGTTCAGTTTGGAAATAAGTTTTGGGTCTCTGTGTGATAAAATATATATAGCATAAAATTTAGTCTTTTCACCAGTTTAAATGTACATTTTAGTGGCATTTAGTACATCAACACTGTTGTGCTTGCAATGAGTTTTTAGATACTATACCAAAAGCACCACCATGAAAAAAAATGGTTAAATTGAATTTCCTTAAAATTCAAAACCTCTACTCTAAGAAAAACAGTTCAAAAGAAAAGGAAAGATAAGCTACAGACTATGAGAAGAAATTTCAAGGGAGATATTTAATAAAAATATTTTTATCCAAAATATACAATTAACTCTAAAAACTCAAGAAGACAACAAAGAACCCAAATAAAACATGAGCAAAATTGTGAACATAGAACTCACCAAAGAAGATATTCATGTGTACAATAAGCACATGAAAACATGTCCAACATCATACATTATTAGGGAATTTTCAAATCAAAGTAGCAAGGAGATAGGACTACAGTTCTAGTCTACTGGATAAAAGCCAGAACACTGACACAAGTAAGTGCTGGTGAGATTGTGGAGCAGCAAGAGTTCTCAGTCATTGCTGGTGAGAATGCAAAATGGTACATCGCTTTGAAAGACAGTTTGACAGTTTCTCACAAAGCTAAATACACCCTATCAAATTATCCAATCACCACGTTCCTTGGTACTTGCCCAAATGAAATTTTAAAACATTTACACCTACACAAAAGTCCCGATAGAAATGTTTCTATCATTTTTTTCATAATTGCCAAAATTTTGAAGTAACCAAGATGTTCTTCAATAGCTGAATAGAGAAACAAACTGTGGTATATCCAGGCAATAGAACATTATTCAACAAAGAAATGAGCTATGAAGCCATGAAAAGATATGGAGGAAGCTCAAATGCATATTACCAAGGGAAACATAGCAAAATGAAAAGGCTATAGACTGTATTATCCCAACTACATGGCATTCTGGAAAAGGCAAAACTCTAGATACAGTGAAAATTTCAGTAATTACCTGGGATTCAGTGCAGGGTGGGATGGGGGAGCATTCAGTAAGGGAGGTAGCCAGAGCTGACTAAATAAAACATAGTGAGTACTGAGGAAAAGGGAACTATTCTGTTGGATACTATAAAGACACATTTATACTGTGCTTTCCTGTTGCTCTATATCTCTTAACACTATGCAACATAAAGAGTGAAACCTAAAGTCATCTATTGGCTTTAGTTAATAATGTGTCAATTTTGATTATCAGTCATAATAAGTGTACTATATTAATTCAAGATATTAATAATAGGGGAAACTGGGGTGGTAGTCGAAGCATATGGAACTCCTGTACTTTCCTCCTGTAGCATATCCATTTTTATATAACTAAGACTTAGAGCAGAGTTTGATTTAAATAGTGATATAATGCATTTAATTTCAATGTGTGTGTGTCTCTGTGTGTGTTAAAGTGTATCAAGTGAGACAAATAATTTATATGATGGTAAGCAATATAAATCCTCTTTAGGGGCAGAGTAGCAAAATAAAGTTTTTGATGTGCTAGAAGACAAAAATAAAAGTTAAACTAGAGACTAACAAAGGAGAAGTTCAGAGGTGTTAATGATTTTTGAGAAAGATAATAAAATGACTTAAGATACACTTTAAAAAGATTAATTAGGCACTTGGCTTAAAGAAAATAAATTTGGGACAGAAGGTTGATTCTAGACTTAGGTAAAAATGCAAAAAATTTGGTATCTAGAAGGGAAGTGAACAAGAAAGTAAAATCAAAAGGTAAGAGAATGACAAAATTCAATGGCAACTGGGTCTATGGAACTGTATTATGGCCCAATTTTGCCTGAGAGATAAATAACCCGCATTGGTGCAACTGACAGCAAGCAAAAACACTTGCAGAGAAAATTATTCACATTAGAGAACCAAATTTAATTTCAATAAATTACTATATATCATGGTAAACATTTTAAGATAAAGTTAGGACATTTTGGTTATTCTCTCAACTCTTTAAGAGAACAGGAAGTTCCTTGACATCTCATGATACCCTCATTCTTAATTTGCTAGCATAAGAAATAGACAAGTATCATATTTTCATTTGAAATAGGTAGATATATTAAAAAGATACCTGTTGTTGAATCATTTGCTGTGATCCAAGTATTTTCCCAGTAATTACATTGAATACATGATTTATTCCAATTCTATTAGTAGATTAAAATATTTTCTCCTTCATTGATGTTTTCTTATTAATTATACCCAAACATGAATTAGTTCATGCTTATGAATAGATTACAACTGTTAGTTGGACAGTTTTTTCCCAATACTAATGGCAAAAACTCTGCATAAAAGCATTTATTTATTAAATATATCTTCAATTTAAACTCAACAGCAATTCATGAACTAATTTGCCCCTCCTTTCAATATTTTCAAGCAATGTATCTTGCTTTTCCAGCTTGCATTTTACATGGGTTAACCTTTCTAAATCTTGCCCTGTTACTACTTTTTGTGGACACATTTCTTGATCTTCAGTCATTTCTTCCCTTCTCATTTATTTCTTACATAATCTCTTGCAATTTGTCTTCTGCCAGTGCTTCTATAGATACATTTCTCTAAAAGGTCACCATTGACCTAGATCTCACCACATTTAATAGAATCAGTCTCCTTTGCCTTCTATAGCATTAGAGAGACCATTAAAGGTACCTGTTACATTGCTACTACATTTCCAAATGAGATCATTTTTCCAGAGATGGCTCTGAGATTTCTTAAAGAGAGTAAAATCATTTTCCAATATGGAAAGCTTTCTAAAAGTGAGATCCTTTTCAGCCAGGTTCTGAGAACAATTCTTTAACATTAAAAGTATTTAAGATATTTCTTTCTTGAGACGCTTTCTTTCATTCCTTCCCTTATTTATGAAGTTGGCCTGACATGGCTTGTCCAGGATTAAAAGCCACTATTTCCTTTTTCTTCTTCTTCTTCTTTTTTTTTTTTTTAATTCTTTTTCTCCTAACTAGGAATCCACTGAGGATCAAAGATCCTTGAATGAAGCCTATGCTGTGTCTTCTCTGTACCTTCTTTCTGAGGTGGAAACCACTAATCCTAGCTCTCTAATGGCTGGAAGAGAAGGAAAAAATAAAGCAACTAATTTAGTAATTAGTGGAGGAAGAGAATATCAAACTCTTTTAAACTCAAATTGTTTATGTCTATATCACCTGGTTTTTATATAATAAAATTATGTTATATTATCAACTATATCTATCAGTTCAGATGTCAGATATCTTCAGATTGCCTTCTCTTCCCTCTTGCCTTGCCCTCTTTTACCTGCTGGTTCTGGCAGTCTTTGGAGACTGAGTTACCTCTCTAACTTAGAATTCTATCCAATGCCACAGAAGGCAAAGGAGATGGATTCTTAGGCACGTGACCCAAATGACAACTTTTGATGTATATCTCTTCGCTGTAGTCAAGAAATCTTCTGGGAAGGAACCCATTATTTTTCTCTTATCTCAATTCCACAACCTATATGTAGTCCATAGTACTTGTGGGGAGATTTGGAAAGCTCTCCCTGGCCCTCTCTGCTGGTCCTGCCTGTACAGATCACCACTGAGACAGAGGATTCCATTCTGCTGTCCTCACACACTTCCAAGGAGATTCTTATGTGTTCAGCCCACTCAGCACCACGGGCTGAGGAACAGAGCTTATGGCTTACACTGCATATTTCTTTCTCCTCAAACTATCTACCCCCCATCTCCTACTTCTCTCAAGTTCAAAGGGTCACTTATCCGGTCCGACAATGAGAAAGGTTTTGTCTATTCATTTGCATCCCCTCATCAATTTGTGACTCCTGCCTTTTAAATTTAGAATAATACAAATATAAAGTTGTTTCCTTTGGTTATGAGTAATTCCTAAGACATAAGGAAAACTTCTATGGGGACATTACCAGGAAAGTATCAGCAACCGAAACAGGAAGGCTGGGAAAAGCTTAATTTATATTTCACATACCACTTCATTAGAGATGCCCTCACAAATGCAAACCATTTACAAACATATCTAGCAGCAGTATTTAATATAAATAAATTCACATAAAAGGATCACTGAATGTATAGTTTATCCGGACATTCTCAAATCAATGCACATTAAAAGAATACCTATCAACATGTGTAATATTGAAAAGTGATTCTCAATATCAAAAGAAGCCTTAACCCAATCAGTGAATTAATCCCCTGATAGGGCTTAACTGAGTGGTAACTGAAAGCAGGTAGACTGTGTCTGGAGGAGGTGGTTCATTGGGGGTGTACCTTTGGGATTTATGTTTTGTCCTTGTCTAGCAGAGCTCTCTTCCCTTCCTAAAGTTATTTCCTGAGCCACTTTCCTCTGCCACACCGTTCTGCCATTATGTTCCTCTTCATCTGGAGCCCCAAGGAATGGAGTTTGCCATCTATGGACTGAGATCTCTAAACCAAGCCCCGAAATAAACTTTTCCTCCTCTAATTGTTCTTGTCAGGTCCTTTGATCCCAGTGGCAAAAGGAAAGAAAAAAGCTAACTAAAACACTTACTAATATTTGCAACTATCAGGCTAATTTTTCCTTAGACTATGTTCTTGAAGAATTTGTCCATTTTTAAATTTTATTATCATTATGTTTTTTTCCATTAATAACCATACCTTTAACCATTTAGCTTCATCTCTAAATATGCTCTGTATCTAAGTTCCAGTACTGTTATTTATACCTCCCATTAAACATTTATAGAGGCATGAATACATACAGATCCAAATCATCTTATTTTCTCCAACATATTCAATGTTGTCACTTATCTCTTACTTAAAAGCTTATTCCCCCACTCTAGTCTTTCCTCCATATTCAGTTGTCTTTGTTGTCATCCTATAAAACATATCATTTGGCTATCTTTTTTTAATCACAGACAGCTCTAACCACCATCGCAGGGCTGACATTTTGAAACTTGAGGTGTGCATTGTTAAAATAAACTTGTACCTTGTTTTCTTAATTTCCACTCACTCTTAGTAGAAGTAATGGGATTTCTTAAAGTGTAACTTTTTAAAAATATATAAATGTATTTTTAGTTGTAGATGGACACAAATATCTTTATTTATTTTTATGTGGTGCTGAGGATCGAACTCAGTGCCTCATGCATGCAAGGCAAGCGCTCTACCACTGAGCCACAGTCCCAACCCCAAGTGTAACTTTTTCTAATTTTATTTGTCTTCAAATAAAGACTTAAAATGCTTTTAGTTGCATTAATAATTCTTCATTTAGAAGTCTAAAAATCAATAAGGATCTACTTTTTCTCATCTAGCTCTACAAGTTTTCTCTATACGAATCATGTGCCTTGGGCTAGAATCTAAAATCATTCATGACCATTTCTCCATTCCAATTTTTGTTGTTGTTGGTGGTGGTATAGATGAACAGAATGCCTTTATTTAACTTATTTATTTTTTATGTGTTACTAAGGATTGAACCCAGTGCCTCACACATGCTAGGCAAGCATTCTGCTTCTGAGCTACAGCCCCAGTTCTCCATTCCACTTTTAACTTACATGTCTTGCTTTAAATGCACTTCCTTTTTTTTCTAAGTATTTTTAAAGACTGAGTACCATTGCTCTGACTTCTCAATGACATATTGAGTGGTACAGAATCTATCCCTATAAGTATTTTATGATGTCACCTAATGTAAAACACTGAAAATCTATCACATAATACTAAAGTCAATACTAATTCTGTAATATATATTGGTTTCCAATCTTTCAAATATAAAAAACTCTTTTTAGGAAGTTTCATAAATCATCTCATCATAATGGTTATGCTTTTGACATATTTTGAGTAAGAAAATAAATATATATATATGTAACATCAAGTTATATCCTAGAAGTACTTGGAATTTCTTTGGATTCCTAACATTTAGCAAGTTTTCCTGGAGTGTCTACATGTACTGGACTCTGAGGCACAGTATAAACCAGGAGTCTGAGGCACAGTATAAACGAGACTGACATCTGCTTTTGTAAAATTTAAAATTTTGTTTAAAATTGCTTTTACATAGATTTGTAATATTATACACACGTTAAATGTGAAAAGATAATTTTTACTTGCCTTTACCTGTTTCTTAAAATTAATTATTTCTGATTTTATACTCAAAATTAGTACAATCTTGCAATCTTTTTCTCTCAATGGAAATTGAATTTTTCACTCCTTCTATCAATGTGAGTTAGACTTTTTCATTCTTAAAAGTGAAAAATAATTTATTATAAAATTATTTGCTTTTAGCCGGATGCTGTGGCGCAAGCCCGTAATCCCAGCACTTAGGGAGGCTGAGACAAGAGAATTGCGAGTTCAAAGCCAGCCTCAGCAATGGCGAGGCGCTAGGCAACTCAGTGAGATCCTGTCTCTACATAAAACACAAAATAGGGCTGGGGATGTGGCTCAGTGGTCGAGTGCCCCTGACTTCAATCTCCAGTATCAAAAAAAAAAAAAAAAAAAAACAATTATTTGCGTTATATTTGAAAAAGAAGTGGCTGTTTATGTCTGCCACTAAAACTACACTATGTTTATTAAATGGAAAATATTACTTTGAGAGTTTTATTAAAAATAACAGAATTTTCATAAATAAATATATCTGATAAATATGCAAAACATTCACTTCTGATATATCTGTTTGAATGCCAACCTTGTCAAATTGGTAATATTCATACCAGGCAAATAGCTCAAAGCTAAGCATGCCTGTTAGCAGAGCTATTGTATATAATGAACATAGATTACTGAATTTTCCTATTACCACTATGAGGGAATGAAACACGTGGTGTGCATTAGTTTGTGTACATTAAAACTGCTACATTAAAGAATTTTATTCTGTAATTGCATTTTTTGTATTCCATTAATGAATTTTAGTTTGAAGAAAAATGATTAAAATAGAATATATTTATTTCTTTTTGTGGGTGTCTTCATATAAATCACATTTCAAAATTTCTGATGGAATTGAATTGCATACATTTATTTGTATGTATACAACATAGCACATATGTATATAACATATTTTATAGTATAAACTTGAAACTACTTTGGCAATATGGTTTGTTTTTGTCATTTTTAATAAGAGAAAATCTATTAATAAAATAATGTGTTTGGAACACTGGTTTAATTAATGTGAGGTTATTAAATGCATACTGTTAGCCTCTGCCTGGAATCTAGCCTTAGGATTTATGTCTTTTTGCATATGAACCTTATAACCAACCCTGTAATTAAATACTAAAGCCTCACTCAGACCAAGTTCGCTAAAAGTTCTGTCATACAACTCTCTGTGGATTGGCAAGAGATCACTCTTGCAATTGGTTAGTCTAGTCCAGACTTCACTGTCTCCCAGGTGTTATATCTGAACTGCTTCTCCTTTACACATCTGAACCTGACCCTTATCTTTATAATTTGTTTAATCTAAAACTAGGAGTTTGCCTTATTCTTTTTATTGTTGTTGTTGTTGTTATTATTATTATTATTGTTATTATTGGTTCTTTTTAGTTTTACATAATGTTAGTATTCATTTTGACATAATTATGAAAGCATAGACATAATTTGTTCTAATTCAATCCCCAGTACTTCCCTTTTCCATCCTCCTCCCTCCCTCTATTCCTTTACCTCTACTCTAATAATGTTTCTACTATTTACTCATTCTTAAACATTCATCTAAGTGAGATGATGTCTTAACTAAAAACTCCAGTCCAACATCTACTGAGTGGTTCTCCCATGTAGAGATCATTCAACCTTGAAATCACAGACATGACTTTTGAACTCTTATTTATTTATTTATTTATTTTGTAGCAGGAGTGCTTAAGCACTGAGCCACATCCACAGCTCTTTAAAAATTCTTTTATTTTGAGACAGGATCTCACTAAGTTGCTTAGGGCCTCGCTAAGGTGCTGAGACTGGCTTTGAACTTGTGATCCCCCTGCCTCAGCTTCCTAAGCCACTGAGATTACGGGCTTGCATCATCATGCCCAAAAAGTTGTGAACTCTTGATCAACCAAGCCCACACATCAGTTTCAACACTTCCATTAGGCGGGTGTGACATCTATGAACCCCAATGCCTTCCTGAAGTGTCAGCTTCTCTTTGTCACATTTTAACATCATTTTCCTCTCACTGCACTGGAACTTTTCCCAGCTTCTAGAGTTGGATCTATTTTCCAGTGTCTGTTGAGTCCATGTCTCCAAACTTGTAAAACACATAGACTTCTATTTAAATAATTTTGGAAGATAATTTTACTTTGCATTCTTTTTCTCCCCTTTTGACTATATATATATATATGTATATATATATACACATATATATATATATACATACACACACACACACACACTAAATACTAAAGCCTCACTCAGACCAAGTTGGCCAAAATATAGTTGAATACAGTCTATATATATATATATACATATATATATATATTTACATAATCCTTAGATCATCATTTCAAAGCAAGGGTTCTAGATTTCAAGTTACAAGATCATAGTAGATTAGGAGCGTTGCAGGTTTTAGCTGTAATATCTCACCTTCTGAGGGTATCCTCAATGATGTGCTGTCATAGTCGATGTAAATCTTTTCATAAGTCTCTTCATTTTTTAAAAAAAGAATTCCATACCCTCTTCATTGGTGCATAGATGATGCAAATATTCAAACACCTATCATTATACTGAACTGTTGAACTGTACTTTATAGTCAGGACTTCAGTCTGTTAAAGCACCACAAGTTAAATTTTAGTATGGAGTTTTCATCACAGCATCACAGTCACAGGATATTGCATTGTTCTTAGTGCATTTCTGAGCGAAGTACTCAGTGTAAAATGATTTTAATGAAAACACAGGCTATGTATTAAGGAGTATCTTAGCCACCATCTCCTCTCACATGTTCCTGAGCAACCCAACTCACTTGAAAGCATGTTAGCTACATATATTACTAGAAGGAAAAGTTAACCTATTTATGATAACAGCTTTTGACTTAAAATATGTATTAAGGTCATAAAATTATAAATATAAAGTAAAAATATAAAGTTCTCTAGATTTGGGGCAGGTTTCTGACTAGTAAGCAAATAAATGCATGTTGCAGTCTGGATTCATTGATTCATCTCTATGCCAGTTTTCAAAGAAGGTGAAAAGTCAAGAATTTTTGTATAGTGTGAGATATGTGTCATGTATGACAGCAAAAGGGTTTAAAATTAGACTGCAGTTTGAATCCTAAGTCATTAAATAGTTATATAACCTTATCAGTATTTTCAACCATTTTTCATCTTCAGTCTCCTCATTAGTAAGTTACTCTAATGTTTTTTTTTTAAATTTTTTACAGAATTTTTAAAGACAACTGAGTTCTGGAGTTAGTATATAGAACAGACATCTGTACTCCCATGTTTATTGCAGCACTATTCACAATAGCCAAGAAATGGAGATGACCTAAGGGCCCATCAACTGACAAATGGTTTTTTTTTTTTTTTAAATGTGGTACAAAGACCCAAGGGAATACTACTCAGCCATAAAAGAAAATAAAATCCTGTCAGTTGTGCCAACATGGATGAAACTGGAGATCATTAAGTGAAATAAGGCAAACATAAGAGGACAAGTCTGCATGATCCTACCATATGCACAATATAAAAAAGTTGGTTTCATAGAAATTGAGAGTACAATGGGGGGTAGAAGTGACTGGAAAGAATAAGGAGGGAAGGAAAGGGAGAGGTTAGTCAATGGGAACTTAGTAACATAGTTACTTAGAGCAAAAGCAAGACATCCTGTTTGCTATTGTATAGTGGAGTGATGTAGGTAAAAATAAAGTACAATGTATTTCAAAAAGCAAGAAGAAAGGATTTTGATTGTTTTGACCATAAAGAAATAATAAATAACTGAAATGGATATATTTAACCTGATCACACAATGCATATATGTATTGAAACATCACATAGTATTCTATTAATAAGTACTTTTTGTCATTTTAGGTATAATTTAAAAAATAATTTTAATGAAAAAAAAAAATACTTGGATCCTGAACAGAGATTGCCAGCATTTGAACTCATGCTATCTCTTACTATGAGTGACCTTACAAATTTATCTTCTCAATTCCTTTATCTGTAAATTCAAAATATTAGTTCTTCCTAATTTACAAAAAATTTTTGTAAATAATTGAAGTGTATAATATATGTAAAATGCTTGAGTCTTTGAACTGTAAGCATTAAATTTAATCATCACATTATCATATAGTTTCTGAATGTATTTTAAAAGCTAAACCAAGAACATCTGAATGATAGGAGAAAGTATAACTTTATCAACATAAATAATTATACCAGCATGAACAGTTTACATTAAAAAGGAGACAATACAATTGTGGTAAAACAAAAATGAATTTCCTAAAAGATGTTTTACCGTAAAATAAATCAAAGCTGACATTTTGTGGCATTTCCAACTCAGTGAAACCTCCACAAATTTAAGAAATGAGAATATTTCTAGAGAAATATAACCAGATTTCTGTTATAATTTTAAAAAATTTCCATAGTTATTTGATCGTTTTCAAAATACAAACTAGTATTTTATTTTTATTAATTATGTTATGTTTTGAGTTGATAGTTTTTTTGATTTTTTCATAATAACTTTAAAACTGTACTAATTCATTTCTCTATTTTACAGATACTCTAGAGCTTGGCTCTTTGCTGCTAATTTATTTAATATTTTTCGTTATTTAAGTTTGTCTGGTGCTTGTTGACACTCCTATACAACCTCGCTTCCCAAATCAGGTTTTATTGCCCTTCATTATTTTTTCTGCTTCCAATTTTGGCTTAATTTGCAGACTCATAAATTCTGTTTCAATGCCTTTGCCCAACTCCTTTATGCATATTACAAACATATATGCTGGTGAAATCGATGTGACCCAAAGTACAAGAAAATTCAGCCTTCAAGTGAAAGGAGCCAGCAAAAAAGAGTCACCACAAGAGAGTGTGTGCTATTTTCTGAAGCATTCACAACAGTCTTCCAGGTGCTTCAAAAAGGCAAGTGGGGAGGATTGCAGAAAAAGAAGAGAAGAGGTGAGATCTGCCTGGAGATGTAGTTGCACTTTTCCCACTAATTTCAATTGGGGACTCAGCATGAATCTGAAATACAAGATTTAGCCTGAAACCATCATTAAGACTTTCAGTAAGGGACTACCTGGAATTGAAATGATTTTGATGTTTTGCAGTGATTAAAGATTAGCAATGCTAGGGATGAAATCTAGGAAGGTAATGAGTCAATATTACAGGTGGGAGGACGATTTGAAGGTCTATACCTGATATGGTTTGGATATGAGGTTCCCCCCAAAGTTCCTGTGTTAATGCAGGAACACTCACAGATGAAATGATTAGGTTAAGAGAGCTATAACCTAATCAGTGCATCCTAGTTTGAATGGACTATCCAGGTGGTAACTACAGGCCTGTGGGGGTGTGGCTGGAGAAGGTGGCTCACTCGGTCAGGGGTGTGCCCTGGAAGGGTGCAACTTCTCTGTGGGCCTTTCACCTTGCATCACAGCATGTATGAGGTAAGCTGCTTTTCCATGTCCTGCCCTTTGTCCATGATGAGCTGCCTCACCTCAGGCCCAGAGCAATGGAGTCAGCAGATCATAGACTGAACCTCTGAAACTGTGAGCTCCCAAAATAAACTTTTCCTTCTCTAAAATTTCTTCTCAGGTATTTTGATCAGAACAACAAAAAGCTGACTAACACAGTAGTCAATTAAATCCTCATTTCTTTGCATCATTGCAACATTATTTCATTTTATAATAGAAGTAGTTCCCTATAGTGAACTATCAATAAGCCACATACAATAAATATAAGTAAACTTAGAAAAAGCAAGCACATAATGAAAATAACATGGACAATGAATACAACAGAAAGCCTTTGTTCAAAAATATCAATGGGATAGGTAATTTCATGCTTTAAAAAATAGAAAAGAGTAAAATACATGATTCTGAAATACTATACTTATATCTTTGTATTAGATTATCTTAATATCTGGAACTAAGAAAAATATCCATCTAAGGAACAATTTGCATATACTGACTGCAAATATATGACTTCTTGCTCTACAATGATAAAACCAATGAACAGATCACTTTTGGGTCAAGTGCAACCACAGGACCACCAAAGAAGGCTCTAAAGCAAGGACAGCAAAAAAGGAACATTTTATAAGAATCTTTGGTCACGGCTGCCTCAAGATCAACTCTTCCACACATTATTCCTCTATTTCTTGGATGATCTTTACCTTCATGGTAATTCTGTAGCTATCACACTTTCTTTCATCCTAGTCCTCGGTGATGCAGCATATTTCCCCACTTACATCCTGTTCCTGTCCGTATCACCAGACCTGCTATACATCTTCCCACCATTCAGTTTTGAACTTACTTGTTTGGTCAAGTCTTAGATTAATCCATTTTTCATTTGCTGGGGTATTGATTTTCAAACAGGGTTCTGTGGACATAGACTATTGATGAGTACTACAGAAAAGTTCTAGGGAAGCTGCAAGGTTTGACTAATAGCATTTTTCTGTGTGTCTATTTCTAAAGAGCTTTAAAACTTGAGAAAAAACAAATGTCAATGTGTTGGAATTCTCATTTGCTAACTTTTGTATTTACCTAATAATTCAGTTTCATGCTTAACTTCTAACAGTTTCTCCTGTGTCCCCATCACATATATTTAGAGGTCTACAAGTTTTTCATTTAGAGGATTGGTGATTTACATTGATCTTTGTTTTATTTCAGATCTGTGGATGCCTACATCATCATTCATCTAAATGCCAATGTTCAGATTGATCTTTTTGATGCTATTATAATTTGGTATAATTGCCTCTCGTACAAGTAGAATACTGTTTTAGACCCCTTGTGTTGCTAACACAGAATACCACAGACTGGGTAATTTATAAACAATAAAACTTATTTCTCACAGTTCTGGAATCTGCGAAGTTCAAGATCAAGGGGCAAGGAGGTTCGGTGTCTGGTAAAGCCTGCTCTCAGCCTCAGCCTCCAAGGTGCTGCCTTGTTTTTGCATCCTCCAAGGAGGAAGAAAGCTGTGTACTCACAAGGCCAAACTAGCAAAACAGGGTGGACTCCTTGCATGGAATCCTTTCATAACAGATACCTTATCTAATGTGTGAGGGTAGGCGCCTCATCTCTCAAGCACTTCCCAGAGGCCATGCCCCCAACATTGTTTCATTAAGGAGTAAGTTTCAACATAAATTGTGAAGGGGACAAAAATATTCAAACCATGGCAAATACATTGTATCATAATACTGCATTGTATCATAACACTTGCACATTGTAAGACTTCATGTTCATAGTTTTTGAGGTTTACTCACATTTTTAACTTTTGTATTTATTGGCAAAACTAAAGCCTATGATAGATATTGCTAGGAACCCAATTTTGAAACAAATATTATTTACCTCTGTTACCTTTGAAAGCTTTTCAATTTGAGGTTTTTTGGGGAGAAGGATAATTGGGGATTGAATCCAGAGATGCTTTATCACTGAGCTACATCTTGAGTCCTTTTTATTTTTTATTTTGAGATGGTCTTACCAAGTTGTTTAGGGCCACCTTAAGTTGTTGTGGCTGACCTTGAACTTGTGAAAAATTACAAAATTCATAAAAACCAAATCAGCATTTTAAAATGTTTTGCAGAGGATCAGAAGTGTGAGAAAAATCATTCAAAAATGTATATTTTTGTTTCTGGGGACTGGAGAACTCAAAGTACTCAAATTACCAGTCAGATATTTTTTTAAATAAAGTTGATAATCACTAATATTGAATTATGTATTTCCCTACTTTTGCAATTTAATAATCATCATGAGGCTACTGAATATTAAAAAGTTTTGAGAAATTAAAACTGTACCTATATACAATGTTTTGTTTTAAATTTATCTTATCATATACATATTGACTGCTTTAAGCATTATATTATTCATTTAGGAGTTAAAAAGAAACTAATCATATCCTAAAAATATGTTCTAAGTCATTCTACTATGATAATCTTCATATTTTACATTGTTTTCTAACATTTAATTTTTTTAAATGTACTCAGGTCACATTTATTGAACATGTACTGTGCGCCAGGTACTTCTCTACAAACCACCAGGTACTTCTCTACAAACTGGAGATGTAGCAATGAATAGAACGGACAAAATTTCAGTCTGAGTGGATATTTAAATTATTTAAATTCTTTATTTAAATATTGAGGTTCTGATGAGAAAAGTTCAGTATAGTCTACATTTGGTATCCATGGGGCATTAGTTCCACAATCTCACAGATACCAAAATCTGCAGATGTTCGAGTCCTTTATATAAAATGGCATAGTATTCATATATAACCCATGCACATTCTTCTGTATACTTTAAATCATCTCTAGGTTACTTAAAATATCTAATACGATGTAAATGCTATGTTAATAATTGTCATAGTTTGTATTGTTTAGAGAATCCTGGTGAGTTTAAAAGTACACATTCAGTATAGGCACAGACTGTTTTCCCAATATTCACAGCTGGTTGAATGAATGAATGTGAAACCCACAGATACAGAGGACATCTATATATGCAACATACATGCACTCATCCTTTACTAATGATGATAAGAGAAAACCTGGTTGCTCACTAGATATGTAAAATTCAGAATAGCCTTTGTACCTAATTTTTTTGCTATGTTTTAGAGTTGTAATGGCCAAATCTGTTTTTCTTTTACTAAATTTAATGAATGACTGTAAAATCAAAGAGAGAACTCAGGTTTCCAAAAATTTTTGTTTTAATAATCCAAATACACATATCTTTGGAAGACTCACTACCTTATATTTCAGATGTATAGCTTAGAATCTGTTCTAAGTCAATGATGTCTAGCTGAGTATTATTTAGTATAATTTTCCATAGGAATCAGAACATTAAATATATTTATAAAGTAATGTTAGCAGAAAATAAAATATCTGCATTTTGAATATGTATTTTGCCACATGCACATTTGCAAGTAGTATTAAGTTGAAATAGCATTGACCTGAGAATGAACTGAATTCTATTTTAATTGCACTTGAATATTTAAATTCCAGTATATTTAGATGTTTTGATTGATGGTGCTTCTGCCTTTGTGATGAATGAGTGTGTTAGGGCGTATGTGCATTTATATTGGTATGGGTGTGTACAAAAAGAATGTTTTCCCTACATCTTATGAAGCATTTTATTTTATTTAGATTAGCCATAATTTCCACTTTATAGAGAATGCTATTAGGAAAGTTTTAAGACATTATTTGCAGTCATGGAATAACATGGATACAAACTTACCCATACATATGTGGTATGTATACATTTGTAGAGAAATGAGAAAAGAAATGTTTCCCAAGATATAGCTACCTATATCTAAGCACAAAACATTCTTAGTCCTCAAACACCATGTGAGGAAATAAATCATCACATCCAGAAGATAGTAACCTTAACAATGTAGAATTCCTTGTTAAAGAATTAGAACTGAGCTGAGAAACAGTTTACTATATATCAGTTAAAATCAACCAGTTGCAATGGGACATGCCTGTAATCTCAGCAGCTCAGGAGGCTGAGAGGAGGATCGCAAGTTCAAAGCCAGCCTCAGTAACTCAGTGAGGCCCTAAGCAACTTAGCGAGACACTGTCTCAAAATAAAAATTTTTTTAAAAAATGTGGCTCAGTGATTGAGCACCCCTGGGTTCATTCAAGCCTCTGTAACAACAACAAAAAAAAATCAATTAAAAATTTTGAAGTTTATGGCATGAATCTTCATAGAAATCAAAAGTGCATTTAACAAGCATACTATGCTTTAACAGAGCATATAGAAGGAAGAGTGAGTGAGGGGAATGACACAGGAGATGAGGGGCAGCCAGTATAAAGGAGGACAGCATTGATAAGCTAGCCATGACTCTGGAACAAGCTGACTGTTCAGTCTTAACAGACATCTCCAGAGATACATTATGCTCCTACTACATCCTGGGGAATTCCAGCTAGGGGAAGAGGAGGAAAGAAAACACCTATTGGTTCTCATCTCCCATTGTTCAGAGTTGGCCTCCACAAGGTACTAACTCCCAGAATATCCAGGTCAAGTGGAACTTGTCTAAGGCAAAAAAGGGGGCACAGAGGTGAGAGGCACAGGATTCTGTAGTTTCTTCCCAAACATACCAACATTAGAAGCAGCAGTTGTGACCTGTCTCTAGGATGTAGGAGTGGTTCAAGTGGGAAATAGGGTTTAAGTGACTACCACAAATTCTAGATTTTCTAGTTGTTCCAGACCCATTAGCATCTTGTATTTCTATCACATTTTTATTTTCAAGTTTTCATGGAGAGGGATTTATTTGTCATTTCCTTTTAAGTCCTTATCTGATGGTCTGATCTTGCTTCCAGATATTTTTCCTTGTCTCTTTGACTTTATTTCTTGTGTTTTAACAGTAATAATCACTATCCTATAAATCTTGCATTTGAGAATCAGTATAAACATTAGTAAAAATGAAAATTCTTCAGTTGGCCTGCCTGAGTTGTAATGCTCATTTTACTTCTTAGAAACTATGTTATCCTGGGCAAATTATTTTCCTTGTCTGTAAAATCAAACACACATATCTTCAAGAGTTGTGGTGGAAAATAACTAAGTTTATATATATATATATAAAGTACTTAGTAAAAAGTCTGATATATCCTATGTGTTATATAAATCACTACTATAAGTTGGTTGAAAAACTTTTATCGCCAAATATTTTCTAATTGAACATACTCATTTCCTCTACAATCTCTTATAATTTGGGTTTGGCCAAGGAGAGAAGACTGTGCCCATCATTCAATACATATTTCTTGTGGTAGTTAAGAAGAAGGAAGCAACAAAGAATTTGGAAGAGGAAAGAAATAAAAAATAAAACTTATCACATAATTGTATATATCAGAGGACAAACAAAAGGAACATTTGCAAATAAAGGCCTTTGGCCCATGGGACTAGCATTTAAACAATATTTCAGTTGTCTAATTTAATACCTAGAATTTAGCAAATGCTAAAATACAAAATCAAATCTAGGATTTTATGGTGACTCTATGAATGAACACATTAATTCATATCAGGAGTATTTAAAGCAACATAACATGCTTGCATATTTGAACAATTCTAATATTAATTATATATTATGTGTATTTATTTCTTATTCATGTTGATATTGTATATATTCTGCACAATACTCAAATGAGTTGGGAAAACTTTTAGGATTTTGCAGTTTTGTATTTGTAATATTACAAAATATTTTCACTACTTAAAATTTGGACCCACGTCTTCATCATGAGAAAACAGTGTCTGAGATTAGTGTTGTAACGCCATTTTGGTGCAACTGCAATTTAAATAAGGGCATATTAAGAATTGAAAATGATCTGGTTGTCTTTTCCATCTTCATACTTATGCTTTAAAACTCTTAGTTACATTACAAAAAATGAAATCTATTTAAAACTCCAAGCATACATCAATTTTGGCTTGCCACTTCACTGGTACATTCTAAAAATCAATAAGTGCACTGAGTTCTTTGAAAATTGTGCTTCTTTCATTTTTGAAAATCTATGCTGTGAACACTAAAAAGAATAATTTGGCATGGATTCGATTTTATACATAGACCAATTTCCATTATAACTCTATTGCCAAATTGCTTATATACAAGCTTCCAGGCAGAATTAACTTGTTATAAAGAACATGTACTAGATCTCACTTTAACAAACTTTGAAAAATAATCTCATAAAATTTTGCATCCTGTTATTCCACCATCTGCTGCATGGTTCAGCATCATATAACCTTTGCCATGTGTGATTGTTAAAGGACTCAATTGTATTTGCAATGAAGGTAGGACAAATTTATCCTGATTTATTAAAAAGGCTGAATGTTTTATCTTATGTCTTCTTCACAAATTGTGGCATTTTCATGTTTTTAATAGTTATTCTTACATCAATAAGTTATTCCTTCCAATCAGAAACCTTGACTGACATAATTCAGTAATTATATTACACCCAACAAAATAGCTGTTTGGTAAATGCACTAGTTATAGAGGAGTGAGATATGATATCAAGTTATGCATTTCTATCTAATTTGTCATTAACATATATAGGGGAGCTTCTACAAGATCTAAAAATGCTCTCTTACAGAATAATTGATGGCTAAACATTACATTCCTGCATCACAAAATGCATAATAAACCATTCTTACAAATTCACTCTCAGGTTATCACTAGACCCTAAAAAGGCTTACAAATATTTTTGTCAGTACCTGAATTATCTCTTAGGAAACTGCACAGTGAAAGCCTATTGCTTGTAAATTAAAAAGAAAAAAATTAAATCACAGCAGGCAAGCAGAACAGGAAATGATAACAGACTCTTTCCTAACTGCCTCACCAACTCTCATATTTAGTCAGTAGATTAAGTCATGGAAGATTAAAGCAGAAGCTTGCTCAGGGCATGTAGAAAATGCAAAAGACTTGATTTGCAAAAATGTAAAGTGTAAAAGAGGAAAAATGGGTTGGAAAAGCAATCATGTTTAAGAAGTCCCTGAAGAACCTAAATATCACTGTATTATATTTTTGAGGGATTGCCATAGTTTGAAGATAACTCATTAAATCTATCATAATAACCAACAGGAGGGCAATCCAAATGATAAAGCCATTCTAATGAAATGCAGACAAAGATTAAAAAGAATTAAAAGTGACAAGTAAAATCCATTAGAGAACAGCTTTTAACTACTGTAATCAGAAGACGATTACTTACCTTGTCAATTAACAGCTGTGTGCCTCCTTTGCACATAGACAAAAGATCTGGCAGTGTCACAGCAATACTTGTAAGGCATACAGAATGGGGTCATTTGAGTGGCACATAGACTATTCCTGCTTTCAAGTGAAACATCCAAACATCATTGAATATACAAAGCCCACAATTAACTACACTTCAATGGGCTAACACTCTTGCAGAGTGAACATAGTAGTTTGGGGAAGTAATTAAAAACCGGAAAATAATTGTATTTTGATTCATCAACTCCAGGAACATTTATCAACAACTAGAAATGTTCTGCTTGGGGTGAGGAGAAGAAAAATGGGAATTCCAGAACAGAACTATTCAAAATTTTCAACCAGGTTAAAATGAAACCAGGTATCTTAGCCTAGTATCCATGAAAAACAAGTTAGATTCTATATTTTGGAGTTCTATAAAACTAAAAATCCAATCCTTTCTTCTGGTAATCTACTGTAAATCTTAAAGTATGCAGATGAAAAAGGAAAAAAGAACTTCTCAAACATAGAAAACATCTCAATTTACAAATGTTCACCAACAAAGGCAGCATTGATTTTGCAAGAGAGCTTTGATTTTGACAAGCATATTCTAAACTTACAGAATGAATGCTGAACAAGGTTACTTGATTTGGGAAGATTAATCTGAGAAGAGTTCAAGGAAGATGAAATTGTGTACAAAATCAATTCATCCTATTGAAAGGAAAAGAGCTATAGCATATTTTTAAGTCCATAGTTGTCTTTATTATAACCAAATTATAGCATAAATGATTATGTACAGAATTGCCATAATCCAGGTTTTCATCATTATATTTCTATTTATTAGAAACCACTTAGGAAAGAATATTTGATTGAAGGTGAGTTAAAAATCTGATCTGAAAAAGAATAATAGGAATATGCAAATGGAAATCAAATTAAAAATAAATAGTAGTTTAGAGAACTAATTTAGAGAAAACACTTCATTTAAACATAACACTGATTTGCTATCTTTAATACTTTTTAATGAAAGCATTATTGACATGACAAAATAATTTTCTGTAATGCATACTGCTTACCTTCCTGAGCTTTTTGATGCAGAAATCTATCTCAGATTCAGAAGAACAAAAATACATGGTTAGTGGCCCAATATTAATGGAATAAGTGTGTTTGCTGATGTAATTGAAACCAACTTCTCATGCATAGAACTGTTAAGTCTTGCAAGGGTAGGAATATTAGCAGTCATCACCTGAGAGGTCTATAATAGCCTAGTATCCAGTGTGCCTGGGTGAGAGCCATGATCTGCAGACTTCTGTTTAAATCCATAACTGGTTTCCATTGTACCATTCAATCTTTTGTTCTGCATCCCAATTTCACTGAAGTTATTCCTCTTGGGATTTGAGGTTTCTATAGAAATCAAATCGGCTTGCTTGGATTCTATCATTCTTTCCCTCATTCCGAACCATATTCAACATACCCATTCCCACTCCCTGAAACTGGCAACAGGTACTCACTGGCTAAACAACTCTCCTATAATCATGCTCCTCACATGCTCAGGGCATTGCTACTGTGGGCAACTCCATCTGTTGTGTTCTACATATAGATCAAGCTTCTTTGTATGTGATCTGGACAGCTGGACAGCTCATCATAGCCAGCCAGGCCTATACCCTGTATAGATATTTTCTAGTTTTCAAGTCTTTTTCCATCTATTCCCAGCATCAGCCATTTATCCAACTGTCCTCACAGGGTTTGTAATTGAACCCACTGAACATACAATAATATGGTTAAAATTATGGTCCTTTACTGACTCTGAGTGTCAGGTGCCATTACATGAGTCCTACTCATGTCTGAAGTGCATTTGGAGACATTTAACCACCACATGTTCCCATCTTCTGGGATTTAATAAAAAGGAAAAAAATAGATGAAATAAGTTACTTTGTAAGTATGAGCTTGATTTATCAATCAATGTTGCTGCTCATAATTTCTGAAAACAAAAATATCTTCAAGAGTTAAATGTCTCAATATGGGCCATTTATATTATTATCCTTAGATTAAGTTACAGGAAAGATTGTATTGATATTAATTTCAGTTATTTTAAAAGCATATTGGTCTTTCTAAACTTGAAATATTCCTTAAGTATGAGCAAATCATATTGAACCATACAAAGTTAGACACCGATCCTGAAATACAGGGGTTTCTGAAAGTATAATAACCATTTGAGAAGAAACAGACAATAAGATTATCTGAAGTGTATGATAACAATCAATGTCATTCATTCTTGTCTTGGTACTTTATTTCCTTATAGCCCTGCTAAGCTGCTGGCACTATAGAGTTTCTGACAAATGATTAGAAACTCAGAACCAGGAGGGTACATATAGAAAAGCAGAAGAGGTCGGTAAACTGAAACTATTAACAAATTTGATTATAAAAACTTACCATATCTTACAATACTCACTACCTTTTAGAAAGTTAAGTAATTTCATATATTCATTCAGAATATATGAAATATATTCATATATGAATATATAAAAACATTATTATATGCTTGTCATTGTATATGTATGTATATGTGTACAAATAGGCTCCATATTACATTATCATTACTAGTTCAATTGGCATTTTACAAAGATTTTTTTCTAAGAACCCCATATAATATAGTAGGCAATAAAATTAAAAGTATACAAATGGAATTACATCAAACTAAGAAGCTTTTGCACAGGAAAGGAAACAAAATGAAGAGACAACATGCTGAATGGGGAAAACAGTTGTAAATTATTCATCCAAAGAAGGATTAATGGATATTAATATGTATGGAATTCAAATAACTCAATAGAAAAATATTCAATAAAAATGGGCAAATGATCTGAATAGACAGTTGTCAAAAGAAGTTATACAAAAGGTTCACAGGTATATGCAAAACTACTGAACATCACTACTCCTCAGGGCAATGCAAATCAAAACCACAATGAGATATGTTCTCTTCTCAAATAGAATGGCTATTATCAAAAAGACAAAAATAACAAACGCTAGTGAGAATGTGGAGAAAGGAAAACTCTAACACACTGTTAGCTAAACTGTAAATTTATATATGCAGTTATGGAAAACAGAATGGAAATTGAATGGAATTTGCTCACCAGGAAAGGGGAATATTTCTCAGGTTGTACAATCAATTCCTAAATGGCTGGAATGACATGGTTTTCATGGATGAAGGGCTTATTATAAAAAATGACTGCATCTCTATCACTGTCCTTATTAATCACAATCCTAACAATCACAGAAGGATTAATGTTCCTTGGACTTAAAGAGCTTATTTCAGTTTCTCCTACCCTCAAACAGGAAGTACTCCTAAAGGGGATGTTATAATCCAGCATGTCAGTCCTTGACATGATCTGGTTATTCCCGTTATGAATGTCCCAAATACCAACAGCCATTATTTATTTCTTTCAATGTGTTATCTACAATGATCCTACAAGGCAAATGAGCAAATGATATGGCAACTTTCTCAGGTGAATAGACTGAATCTCATCTTCACTTAAAAATTACAACAGTTCTCTTTGTAAGTCTCTCAAACAACAGGATTTTGTTGAGATTTCTTTAAAATACATCCAAACTGATTATTTCTCATTACCATCACTAGTGTGGTAAACACCATCCTCCTCTGCTTATTGACAGTCCTTCTAATGAGTTTCTCTACTTCTAGACTTGCCTACCTTCAGTTTATTCTCAACCCAGCAGCCAGTGATCCACTGAAAATATAAGTTAAATCATGTTATACTCAAATCCTTCACTATATGTGCCAACTAGAATGTGAAAGAGAGTCTCATAAGGACAGTGTATTTATTAGTTCTATTTGAAGTATCTAAAACACACTGTATTGTCCCTAAATACGAAGAGAAACAGGAAAAGGCCACATCCTTGAATGCTCCCTTTTCATTTCCCCAAACCTAACCAAGTTGAAGAAATAGTGAAAGCAAACTTGGACTGAAAAGTCCAGATACATGTTAGGTTGAAGGATGCTGGCTTCCTCTCATGCGTACTGGGAACTAGGGCACATTAGTATTATCTGTAGAAAGCTACTTTCTTGCATGTACACCAGGATAGCTGCTCCTTGTGATGCTGGTCATACAAGCAAACTAAGCAAACTGAGAAGCTAATGCTGATGATGTCAATACTTCTGCAGCCTAATATATAAATCCTTATCTCAGTGGGGACTGTCATGAAATAGAGGGCACTGTGGAAAAGATACATGTCACTTGTTCAGTTGGCTGTCACTAAACAAAACACCATGAGGGAGAAAAGGTACTGCTTGTCCAAGCACTGTGAAGGATGGAAGTGTTACCTGTTCAGCCTGATAATCATTAACTTCTTGGAAAAGTAGGCTGTGGATATGACACACCCATAAGAGTATTTAGCAAGAGGAGGTGCTTAATATTTATTGAAGAAATAAGCAAAGCTCCCAGATATTGAGTCATTTACTGTGGACCATATGCCCAAGAGTGAAGAACTCTGTATTCAAATCAAGTCTTTCTTATTTCATGGTATTTTATTTACTAACTTGTGACACTTGCCTAACTTTCTTGTGTGGCATTTATTACCTTCTAAACAAAAATGCAGAGAAAACAGCCAATAATAAAACATTCATCCTAAATTCTGGCTCTGGGTAGACAGTCCTTCAGCTTCGGTTGGATCATATAAGAGTCTTGTTCTAGAACCACTGCCTAAACTGCAGTTTTAATAGTCCCCATTCCCAAATGGTGCCTCTGAATCTTGTGGCCTCTATGAAAATGTAGTTTTTGCTAAATGGGTATACATATTTTGACAAATCAGTAGGGATTTGGAAGCTGAAAAGTTATATATATATATATTTTAAATTAAAAGTAACATCTGACCCCATAGTCTACCTCCTATAATCTCCTGATTGAGGACAGCTGCCTTGATCGATCTCATATAATCATGGTATTAATCCAATGAAAGTTTTTAAAAACTTAAAATAATTTTTCTAAGAGGTATAATTATGGAAGGAAAGGAAGGGACTTGATAATCACTAATTCTTCTTAGACTCCTTAATTCCTTCTTCTTCAATTATCATTTTACTCCTTTACAGAGGAGTAACTAACACTGGCAATTGAAAAGTTTTAGTTAGAGAGAAAATGCATAAGAGGGATAATAAGTGCTTGAAAGGAAAACAAACTTGTAGCTAAATTGAAATATTGTTTTTTTATATTTCCCTAACCCCTTATTTCATTAATATGATTGCAAAATATTTAGATAAGATTGTAGGGAGATGAAAACCCTCAGGTTCCTCTGTCATAGTAAATATTCTTCACTAATGTGATAAAACATCATGAAAACCTCTGTATGGATAGGGACTGGTAAGAAAACAAACAAATTTTATAGACAAAATAAGAAAGGATTCAACTTTCTTAACAACATATTTATTTCAAAGACTATAGTATCGTGTCCTTTAGAGGATGCAGCAAGTTAAAAGCATGGCCAGTAATTTCCAATATTCTTACTATGTATTTTCAATGAGCAAATGCTATATTAAAAGGGAGAAAAAAATCATTTTTTTCTAGCACAAAATGTACTGATTAATCTTTCTTCCCTTTAGTGCTCCATTTGGTGAAACAATAATATATAGGAAGTCTGCAAAAGTTAGTTTGCCTTCATTATGAGATCCACTTTACTAATGGGAATTTATTTAGAAACTAGGGACATTCTAACTCATTCTCCCATAACTGTAAACATTTAATATTAACTGATAAAATCATGTCCTCCTGATTTGCAGTAGCTATGGAACATTTTGATTAGAATAAGGCCTTCGATTGTTTATTATGGTGATTCTGGAGTAGTAGTTGTGGCTCTTTTCCCCACTCTTTTAATTTTAATTTTTAAAAAATCTATAACATTATCTTCTTATTACAGAAACTATTTTAATTCTAATAGAATGTTCACTTGATTAACCTGAATAAATGTGAGAATAATAGTTCAATACAATGTCATAAAGTTTCCACTGTGGCTTTCTTAAGATTATTTTTGAGGTGGAGAGTACTTTAGGTGCTTTTAAAGATACTGCTATAGTTAAGCTTTTCAATGTTTATTCACTTGGTTTCATTTAAATCCTCCTGATTTTCTTAAGAAAGGGAAAACATTAGAGAAGCTAAAATAACATTTATCATCCAAAAAATGTAGTTACGAAGTCAGAGTGTTTCTAATATATTTGTAAAGACACTTTTAAATGCTATTTTTTAAAAGTATCTTCAAATTCATGGATTTCAAAGTTATGTTTTGAACTTGAGCAGAGCATTTACAACAAGACTGTCTCTCTTCCTTTTTGTTACTTCAAAAATCTTACTCAAGAATAATATATTTAATTAAATATCTCTCTCAAAGCAATGCCCAATTAAAACAAAGATTATTCTGATTTAAAATCTTGATTAAAACTTAAAGTATGATTTATGTACATGATTTTATTTCTTACAGATCTTAGGAACTTCTATGTTTATCAAAAAATTGTCAAGCATTTTTCTTTACTTTCCTCATTAAGATTCCATGATTCATTACTTGAATCAATAAACCTCCTGCCCAAAATCTATAATCCCTTACCTCTATGCTTTATTCTTTCCCTTCTCGTATGAAATTCTCTAGCTCTAGATGATCCCAAGAATCTGCTTTCCCTCTATCTTCCCTAGAGCAACTAAGTCCATTGAAGAAATTCATACAATCGTATTAATTGTTGACTACAAAGACAGAGAAAGCAACATCAAAGGAGCATTGGACACTGGCTGTATAGCTGAGTCTTCACTATAACTATTTCAAATATCTTTCATTCTTCTGCTAACTGCAGTGGTTTGTATGCCCTCTGCCTTGGCTAATTATCTCCTTAAATATTTTGTAGAGAAATTGAAACCATCAGAAAGGACCATTTTTCACTCAGTGAGACGGTGTCTCTACATAAAACACAAAATAGTGCTGGGGATGTGGCTCAGTGGTCGAGTATCCCTGAGTTCAATCCCCAGTACCAAAAAAAATAAAAAGGACCATTTTCATTGACCTCATATACAATATACACACCCATGTTGTCCATTTCTGTGCTTTTCTTCCAAAGGCCCTATGGCTCATCCCTCCAGCACCGCTTCCACTTCCAACCCTTCCTATTCTCGTTCACCAATCCTAACCTCCTTCCTTTCTCTTATGTCTCCACAAAGATTCAATTCAATCTCTCCTGGCAGTTTGCAAGTATCCTTAAGCCGCTACCATTTTTAACAATGGTTTTGGTATGACATCACCCTGGTAGTGACTGTACTTCATTGCACACAAAAATTTCTCTTAAGAATAATTCAATAACAATTTCATTAAACATCACAATCATATTATCAAGAGCTATTTGGATCTGATTGAATTACTCACCAGTATTTTTCTTACATGTACAAGAAAGGTTCCTTAAACTGATATTTCATTTGTGTGGAGTATGTATTTTTTTTTTCCTGGAAAGGGAGTGCTGATTATTTTAATCACACTCTTGATGATGCAATACATCTGACTCAAATTGGCAAAATAATTGGAATTTATTGGCTCCTGTAAATGAACATTCTAGGAGAGAGTTTTGTTTCAAGCATGACTGTATCCAGATACTTAAAGAATACTAGCATTCTTCCTTTCCTCATCTCTCAACTGTACTTCATTCAGTTTTCCTTTTCTTTAACACCTAAACACTAGTACTTCCCTTGTTATGGCCTTTGGCAGTTCTATAAATTGAATTATTCTTTTAACACTAGCAAAACTGTAGGGCAATGCCTAATCTCTGACATGGATTATGTAATCTTCACAGAATCAATCTCTGTAACATAAAGGAAGAGATTCTAAAGTGGTCATCATCTTGAATCATGTGTGAATGTCTATGAACAAAGTTTGAAATATTAAAAAAAGAGGATTTTCCAATATGGTAGTGCACTCTTGTCTGAAATTTTGCTTTGCAAAGTTTGGGTTACCTATGTTTAAATATGGTCCAAATTATTAAATGGAAAATTACAGAAACAAAACCAAAAGTTCTAATTTTTACACACATTATTTCTGAGTAGCATGATGAAACTTGGCAACATTCTCCTTTGTTCCGCTGGGATATGAATCATCCCTTTGTTCAGTATATTTATGCTATATATGCTGCTCAGCTATTAGTCACATAGTAGCTATGCTGGTTATTAGATCCTCCATGGTGGTACTATAGTACTTATACTCAAGTAAGCTTCATTTACTCAAGAATGGCCCCAAAGCGCAAGAGTAGTGATGATGGCAATTTTATGAGAGGATATTGTTATACTTCTTACATTTTATTATTATTGTTAATCTCCTACTATGACTAATTTATAAATTAAACTTTATCATAGATATGTAAGCACAGGAAAAAACATAGTGTTATATGTTTTGGTACTAGTGGTGGTTTCAAACATCCACTGGGGGTATTGAAACATGTCAGGGGAAGCTAGTGTAATAATTAAATGGCCAGTGATTAAACATAAATCAGTATATTAAAACTGATTAAAGACCTGCAGGCAAAGTTTATTTTACAGATGAGTTCTACATAACATCTAAGAAGACAAAATTCTGCTGCTATCCAATATCAAATTTTATAGTAAATCAAGCAAAAACAATATAATAAAACTGAGGAAAGGTAGTACAAAATATAATGATATAATATTTTTACTTAGGAAGTAGCAAAAGTTCTAAACATTTAGAATTGAGCAGCATATAAAATAAAAAGAAATTCAAGAACTGTCTGATATAGGAAGCCTAGCAAAATAAAAGAAAGTATATAATTATTTCTGCATGTTTAAAATAACTAATTAGATAAATAATTGGCCAATTCCAATAAAAACTTTTAGACTATAAATAAAATAAATTATTTTCTTCTACTGAAAAATATACTACAATATATTTTTCACCTTAGAACATTTGAAAACTCTTCCCCTAAGTAAGGAATGAGTTATCTTATGAATTCATGTCTCCTCCAGAAACAAATCAAAAATTTACTTCCCAAGCTGAACTTATTAAAGACTGTTACACAGAATGTAAAACCAATTTCTACAAATCAGTGAGGAACTCAGTCAAGAGGGTTCTTGGGTATTCACGCTGACTTCTAGGGCTCACTAATTTCAGATACAACCAATCTTTTCAAATTTCCATTAACATGTTTAAATAGAAATACTAAAAATATTCCTGGATTCTGTTATTTAGTCAGTTTTTAATCATGGATCAACAGTCATCACTTCAAACTTATTTCTCCATAACCTCTGATTTTTATGAAGACTCTGAATTTCATAAATTCATAAGTTCTTTAAACACTCTGACCTGAACTCATTTTTAGAACCTAATATTTTATAACCCCAGTACATTCCTTAGTTCTTAGTTTCTTCTTCATTATATATGAGAAGGTGAAAATAAGAATAGTTCATATTTGCAATTCCCAAGCAGATTTATTCCTTCTTTGTATATCTTTATTCTCTGAGTAAGCTGAAATACAAAATAATAATAATAATAATAATAATAATAATAATAATAACAAAATAATACAAGAAGAACCACTGGAATTCTTAAATGACAGATTATTCTGTATTGTCTTTCTAATTATATTCATCTAGTTCATGCTATTCATCTGAAATTAATTCTTACTTGTAGGCTCCTTTTTCCTTTTGTGTAGAATCTTTATTGATGCTGATATTTTACTATCACTATCCAAATACCTGTAAATGAATACACAATCTGGTCCTTTTGCTACAGTGGCCTCAAATTTGAGGTAAGAACCTCGAAGAAGATCAGTGGATTAGACAAAATAGAATGAAGGGAAGGAAGGAGAGATAGGAATAGGAAAGACAGTAGAATGAATTGGACATAGATGTATACACCTCCAGCAAAACTCCACATCATGTACAACCACAAGAATGAGATACTAAGTTTTACTCCATGTATATATAATATGTCAAAATACACTCTACTGTCATGTATATCTAAAGACCGAATAAAAATAAAATAAATTAATTAAAAGAAATTTTTTAGAAAAGCTCCTATTGGATGAGTTGTTGTAAAACATTTCACTATCACATACTCAAATGTTTCAGAGTCACTGAAACAATATTTTAAGTATAGTTCAGAACTTGTTCTTTAATTGCAAAGGTTGTTGAGTCAGCATAAAATTTGCTGGGCAATTAGAAGTTAGCAAAGAAAGATGAGACATAGTAGTACTCCTTCCTAGTTTTAACTTCTAAAATTTTAAGTATAGCCACAAATTATTCTAATCATGGGAAAGGAAATTGTTGAAATTTCAGAGAAAACTGGAATGAAGTATGTGAAACAGGCCAGTTTACGTGGGTTTCTCTCCTTTGCTGAGAGGTCTCATTCTTTCTATTTCAGACTGATTTTTTTTAAAGACTATATCACTGAAATCACTCTTTTAAAACCACTCATATACACCTATAGAAAGTAGCAAAAATTTAGTTATTGTCTTCTAAGGCCAAAATCTGGAGAAAGACCTCTACCTAGCTTAGGTCAGCTTCTTGCCCCCAGTGTAGCCACATGCAGCAAAGGAATTTTCACCTTTGACTCAGTGTGGAATATGCCCCAAACCTGATAAACTGACCAGAGATAGTAAGTGGGTAAGAAAATTGCAGTACTATCAATAAAGGCTCACAATTAGGGTAGGAGAAAGAAGTATTTCATAAAAGGGTTACTAGGTTGTTCTTAGATGATAAACTAGGTACTTGTGTGTGTATATAGATACTCAAGTCTCTACTACATACTTGAAATAGCTACTAAATAAAGAATGTTAAATATTTCTTCTCAAAGAGAAACATTTCCGTTTGTTAATATGTGGTAATATCAAACATTTTAAATGGAAACTGCAGCAAAATGGACCAGAACTTATATGTCAATGTAAACATTACAATATAATAAGAAAACAGTTTACAAGCTAGTAACTGAATTGTCCTTTCACTAATTATTGTTATGACTAATTGTTGTGTGGGAAGTTCTACTTCCTGATATCAGTTTATATATATATATATATATATATATATAAACATACACACACATATATATGATATGTATATATATATATGTGTGACATATATTTGTATTTTATGATCATGCCTTTGCCTGAGTGCTTACCTCTCAATCCTCAATCATATGAAATGACCCTGATCTTCTTAACTTAAAAACATACTGGAGACAGAAGCATAAGTTAACATCCTTGTCAAAGCATTAGTTATATAATAAAATGTCCTGATTGAACCAGTCTTCACAGTATTTTGACATCTTGTCAGGAATGGGAGGAATGGCTTTTAAGATAGAAGAAGTTCTCTTTCTCTGCAAATGAAGACTCGAATACCCATTTATTGGGGAGGGTGTGTGTGTGCTGCAACCATCTCCTTTAGTTTGAAAGAAAAAAAAGTTCATGGTCTATTTGACTTCATAAAGGTTTCACCTAAAATTTTCAATAGAGGCTAAATCTTACTAAATTCTTACTTTAAGCCAGGCACGGTGGTAAAAATTGGTCCTGCTGTATCTTATGTATTCTTTTCAACAAGCTAATGAAGTAGAGTATATTATTATCATCTATTTACAGATAAAAAATCCTTGGTTTGGATAACTTAACTGTCTTGCTCTGAGTTCACAAACTGAGAAGTAATAAAGATGGCATTAGCAGACCAGTAGTCTGTTTCTAATGCGTAACCCATCTCTCTGCATAAAACCCTCCAGAGGTATAACATTGAGCTAGAAACCAAATCTGAAGCTCTTTTTTTTTTTTTTTAATTTTTATTCTTGTTTTATTTAGGCTTACATGTTGACAGTGTAAATTGACTCATTGTACATAGATAGAGGATAACATATCAATTCTCTAGTTGTAAGTTGTATAGAATCACATCATATATGCAGTCATACATAAAGTTAGGGTTATTATGACCATCATATTCCATCACCCTTGCTGTCC